>PVLD010035614.1:0-11658 GCA_004027595.1 Dinomys branickii | reverse complement strand
AGAAATGGGCATCTGAGATGAATACACACTTCTCAGATAAAGAAATACAAATGGCAAATAAATATATGAGAAAATGTTCCACATCCTTAGTCATTCGAGAAATGCAAATTAAAACAACATCGAGATTTCATCTCACCCCATTAAGACTGGCCAGTATGAAAAAGTCATCCAATAACAGATGCTGGCGAGGCTGTGGAGAAATAGGGACTCTATTACACTGCTGGTGGGAATGCAGGCTGGTGCAACCACTGTGGAGAGCCGTTTGGAGATTTCTCAGCAAACTAGGTCTAGAGGTTCCATTCAAACCAGCTATTCCCCTTCTGGGTATTTTCCCAGAAGATCTGAAAACATCATATCACTCTGATATATGTGCACCCATGTTTATAGCAGCACAATTTGTAATAGCTAAAATGTGGAAGCAACTCAAGTGTCCATCCACAGAATACTGGATTTTAAAACTGTGGCATTTTCATATAATGGAATATTATTTAGCTATAAAGAAAGACAGTTTTCGGGACTTTGTAGGCAAATGGTCAAAACTGGAGTCCATACTCACAAGCAAAATAAATCAGCGGTACATGTGCAGGCAACGTATTGTATTACTGGTGTAAGAACCTGAGGGTGGGAATATAAACTAAGACACATGAAGGAAATCTGTTCAAAAACAAAGAACGGATGGGACGAGGGAAAGGAGAAAAGAAAGAGGCAAAAATGTATGTATGTATATATGTATATACATATGTGCAGGAGGGCTACATGGTTCTACTAGTGTATTATATCAGTTAATGTTAAGGAATAATTGATGACGGGTTATTCGATCAATCTTGTATATCTGTATGTGTTATCCTGAGCGCACACTTCGAAGATATCGATATGCAAAGCAGCAACTATTGTTGATTTATTTATTTATTTATTTATTTATTTATTGTCTTTTGTTTTCTGTTTTTTGTGTTTTTCTGTTGCTGAGATGATTGTTTGACCAATTTCTCATGTCTGTATCTGTGTTCATGTATATACACTTTGAAGATATCAATAGGTAAACCAACAATCATTGTTGAGTCCATGTCACCTTGTCTGTAAATCAGCTTTGATTGTACTATTTCTTATGCTAATTTGTGTGTTTGTTAATATGTTTTTGTGCTTTTATTTTTTAAAATTAAAAAAAAATAGAATACATTTCCATTTGGCCTTGCCTCGTTCAGTGCCATTTATCTCTGAGTTTCCTCTGTAAATTAAAACCTATTTCATTAGGTTGATGTGAAGATTGAGGAGTTACTGCACATAAAGCACACAGTTCTATAACTGAAGACACTTGTTATTAGTGGGCATGGTAGGTGTGATTGGGGCAAAGATGATGTAAAAAAAGTAGGTGATGTGATGGTCTGAGACGAGATGGCCAGAAAATCCCCTCCCTTGGGCTTTATTTGATCACTTATTGTTTTCATTTCCCAACCTTCTCATGTTTCAGGGCTGCAAGTATGTTTGGCCATGAAAACCTTGTTCTTTGTCATGGATCTGCTGCAACAAATGGATGGAACTTTGCTTGAGATCCTGCAAACCTAGGGGCCCACAGAGAAGACAGAATTAGGAGCATCTCCTCAAAGACTCAGGCTGCAGCCAGCACATCTGGACAAATATGGCAGACATTCAGTAGTCAGAGATTCATGGCTGGAGTCTCCAGGCAATTTTCCTAAGCCAGAAGTGCTCATTCTCTTTGATCTCTTTTGCTGGGATGATGTTCTAGATGAACTCAGTTGCTACATCCCATTTATCTGACTTGCAGGTTTTTTTCTTTTAGTACTGGAGATTAGATCTAGGGCCTTGGCATTGAGCTATATCCCTAGTCCTTTTTTATTTTGAGGAAGGCTCTCACAGAGTTGCTAAGTTGGCCAAGCTGGACTTGAATTTACAGTCCTCCTGCCTAGCCTCCCAGAATGCTCAGATTACAGGTGTATGCTAGCACACCTGGTTACTATCTGCGGATTCTTGACTTCCCAAGTTTTCTAAGTACAAGCTTTTCTAGCCTAGCTCATTTGTCCAATTTCTAGCCTAGCTCATTCTTGCAATTGCTCCCAGTGGGTAAAAGAATATAGTTCTGTACAGAATAAATTTTATACTTCTACATTTCTTTACTGATTCCCTCTGGGACAATGTTTCTGGATAGATTGTGGGCATTTGGTTCTATTTCAGGCTCTTGAGGCTCTCAAATTTTTCCTGAAAAGCCCATTATAACGCCAAATGTGATATGATAATCGTAAGAATGAAGACCATAGACAACGGTGTGTGATGTAAAGGAAGGAGAGACAGGATGGGCAGCGAGAACAAGAGGAAGATGAAAGAGGTATTTAAACTGGGGCTGCTGAGCTTTACCATGGGCCTCACTGGGAGGGAGAAGGCTAAGGGACAACAGTGGCTGTCCCGAAAGCCAGCTCCATTAGGATCAATTTATCCAATCAGGAATTCACCTAGAATTCAACCCATCTTCCCCAACTTTAGTTTTTGAAGGATTTCCACAGTGTTGCATCCTCTCCTCCCACTCACATATTTTGTTTTCATTGATCACGTGGTGATAAATACACACAGAATGATGTCTCAGCCTTGTATTTCAGCGAGGCCTTCTCTGAGAAGGGACATTTTAGTCCCTAGCCATGACTCCATCGGCACGCTTACTTTTGCATTATTTGAAGGGACTAATTATTGTTTAGTCTTTTAAAGGTCTTAAAAATAATAAAAATGAAACAAAGCAATTGGTTAATTACAGCGTCATTTGAAGGGAAAGTGACGGCAGCATTCAGAAGTTAGGGGAATAGAGGGCCACGTGTGCAAACCACAGGAAACCCCTCTGCATTATGAAATGCTGTGAATTGGTTTTCAGAGAAATGAGCCTGGAGTTCAGATCATGACACGGTTTGGGCTCAGGTGTGTCTTGCTGCTACAGAGAGCATGAGGCAAGGGCGACACAGGTGACCTGGGTAACAGGCTCAGATTTTATCACCAAGGCAATAGTGAGAGAAGAGTTTTAAATAGGGAAGTGATGAAGTCAACTGTGTGAACTTCAGAACTGCATTTCTGAGCAGGAGGCTGTGGCAGGAGACAGGAGGAAAGATAACAAGGCCCTGGGCCAAGGCACAGCCAAACAGCGACTGACCAGGAAGGACGTTACCATTGTGAAGCAGAGGAAGCTCACCATCTGCTTAAGGCCCTCTGACCTTCTGGAAAATTACTGAAATAAACCCCCAGTTTTCCAAAATGGCTTTTCCTTTGTGATGGAGAAAACTACCAATACTGCCTTTGGTATGCACCCTATTTTGTAGCCACATTCTTAATAATAAGAAGCCCTTGCACTGGCCAAGTATGTGGAATCTCTTCATTTTATTGTTTTCTTCGCAGTCCTGAATATTTTTGTTTTGGAGAGGGTGTTTTCTGGGTGAGTTAGAGCAGGAATATTACGTGCTTCCCAGGACAATTAGTAAATTAATTTTGTGGGATTAGATGTTGATTATTTATTTTAAAATCACATATCAGAAAAGATAGTGTTTGTGGAGATCAGCATACCTTAGTTTTTATCAGATAACTGTCAGGTTTCTGTTGAAGAAATAGTTTTAAATAAATAAAGCCATTCTTTCAGGAGCTATGACTTTGACAAAAATGACATGAATCATAAAAATGATTTTGAACCAGAGAATGTGTTTCAGATTGGTAGAAAAGTCCTCCTCTAATGCTCTGCTAGATTAGCACTCACTACCATCATCAGCATATTGATTGTGCATGGGTATTGTGTGCATTCAGTGAATGCTGACATAGTCTGTTCTGGGAGTTTGGTGTGACATTCCTGGGAGGCAGGAAGGTTAGGATTGGGATGGGGCTGCTTTTGGCACTTGCAAGAACACATCTGAAGGACTAAAAATACTTCACTCCCAGTTTGGAGGCTGGGAGTGAAGAGCTGCATAAGGTCCAGGCTCTGATGGATTTGACCAAGAGGAGTGGGATACAGCAGAGTGGGAGGGAAGCAGGAGACTCGGGGAGCAAATGGGGAAATCGAACCTTGCTGATTTCCAGCAGGAGTCCTGCAGATGCTGAACAAGGTAGAACGGGGTGTGCGGAGGGGATTCCTAAGTGGGAAATGAAGCAGGTCAGATGTTTGTGGAAATTTCCAAAGTAAAACCATGCTATATACAGGAGACAATTTTGCTCAAGCATACAAGTATCACCCATATGTTCTCATTCCATTCCAGTGATCCCCTTATATTAGGTTTCTAGAGCTGCTATAACCAATTGCCACAAATTTGGTGGCTTAATACAACAGAAATCTACTCTTTTCCAAGTATAGAGGCCAGAAGTCTGAAATCAAGGTGCCAGTAAGGTTGATTTCTTCTGGAGACTCTGAGGGAGAGTCCATTCCATGCCTTTCTCTTAGCTCCTGGATGGTCTCGAAATCATTGGATTCTTTTTGGCTTGTAAACTCATCCCTGCCATCTGCTTGCTTTCATGGGCTTTTTTCTGCTTCGTGTCTCTCTGTGTCTGTGGGTCTCAAGCCTCCGCTTAACTCTAGTAAGGACGATAGCTGCTGAATTTAGTTCATGCTAAACCCAAGATGATCTTACACTGAGATCCTTAATTTAATTATATTAGGAAGGATCTTACTTCTAAATAAGGTCACAGTCACAGGTACAGGGGGGTTACCTTTGTGTGGCCTCTAGTCAACTCACACCACTCCTCTGATCAGGACTAAGAAGATAAAGTTCATCAATTCATTTTGTGTGCCTAATTCTGTGCAAGGGTCACAAGGATGAATAAAGCACAGGATGTGCCCACAAACTCCTCACAGTCTAGAGGCAGATAGGAAGTCTGGCCCTTCTCCTCCGGTATGGTATGGTCCAGCAGCAAGCGTTTAGAAAGCGCTAAGGGAGTACCAGTCTCAGCCTGGGAGCTGGATTGGACCTGGAAGTATGCCAGGAGAAAGTGTAGGAAGGAGAGAAAGGAAGGGGATGAAGAGATCAGGGGGGCTGTCTAGTCAGCAGGTGGGGCTCATGCAGGGGCCCAGGCTTAGGTGAGAGGAAGAGGAGACCTGGTGTAGGCCAGGAGCTGACTGGAAGGTAGCGTGAAGCCAGGCAGAGAGAGACGGGGCAATGAGGTGGGACGTTCAGGTCACAAAGAGCCTGGCATGGCAAGACGGGCATTGGATAGTTGCTTGGAAAGCAACAGGGGAATTGCCAAGTGGTTTAGAGATGTGAAGAGCACTCCAGATACTTTTTGCCCCACAATGAACATTAAAATTGCAGGGAATATGATTTTGGCACTCAAAGGACAATATAAGTGTTTTGGTATTGCTAAAAGTATGTTTTAAAGCCAAGTTCACATTATATTTGAAAACAAATTATTTAAGAAGAATGAGTGGAAATGGACTCTCTCCCCTGGTAGGAGAAAAACGTTGAGGCAGAAGGGCAGATGCACTGTGATTCTGCCCATAGAGGACAGGGACACAAGGGTGAGGATGGCACAAGATGGATGAAGCCCAGTGGATGTTGAGGTTGAGGCAAGAAGTCAGGTTGAGGTTCCTGTCCTGAGGGGAGCAGGCTCAAGCTGGGCAGCTGGGCTGACCATGGAGAGATTTTTGCCTCAAATCTTGTCCTTGGGCTGGACCAACATGACAGGCTGGAGATTGTGATTCCTTTGCAGAGAGTAGGGCTTCCATTGTTCACGATCATGGCTTCCTCCCACTCAGCCGTGCTGGAGCACTAAGAATAACCTTTAAACACCCTACTCCCTTCTCTCTCACTCTACACCCACTCGACTCTATTTCCTACTGCCACATATGCGTTGGGTCCCTTTGGCTATCACGTGCACAGGGTCCTCTTTTCCTAATGGACCCTCACACGGCCAGTCACTCTGCGGCTCCAATCCATCCTCCACTTAGCAGCTGTGGACGGCTGCCTCTGATACTGTGCTTCTGTCTCTCCACTTTATTCTCCACCTCACAGTCTCTGCCTGCTTTCTACTACCATTCCTCTTTGCTACTTCCAAACCCACCTGTGATCCAGGGTTTGGAAGGGACAGGGACAACTAAAGGGACCCAGGCCACACTCCTGACCTACCCCAGTCCCTGAGAAAGCCTATCCCCATGCCCTGCACCTGATTTACTGCCTCTGCCTGGACTTTCAGCTCATCTTCTGAACCAGTCCAATGTTCCCTCACAGAGGGATTCTGTGCCCCATCTGTGCCACTCCACATTGCAAATGCCTATTCGTGGTCCCTCTCTCCTGCCAGAGGTGGGCTGCCACAGGGTAAGGCTCATCTGCTTTCATGTCTCTGTCCTCAGCTGCCCAAACTTGATGATAGCCCAGTGAACCATGGAGCCATAAAAGGTGTACAGGAGCTTTCTACAGAGTCCTTCACAGTCCCAACTAAAATCTCATGTGACGAAGTCAAGGTCTAACACACACTGGAACTATGTATTCCCTACTGAGGTTTCCACTGCTGGTGAGCAGAGATGCTCACTGAAGGAGCCACTGGCCACATGTGTTTGCTGGGCTCCTGGAATATGGAGCTATGGTTTGGATGTTATGGTGTGTCTTACATGTTTATGCGTTGGAGGTTTGGGCCTCACTGTGGTGGTACTGATGTGGTACCTCGGTGAGGGTTGGTCCCCTCTCTCTGTGCTCTTTCAACCATGGCCCCCCCAACTGTGGTACCTTCTGTCACTGGGAACACAACTAAAGGGACCCAGGCCACAGCCAGGTCTAAGCTGGTTGAACTTTCACCCTCCCAAATCATGAGCTAATTGAACTTCTTTTCTTGATGAGGTTTTTGCTCAGCCTTAGATATTTCAGCATAGTAACAACTAATGAACTAGCACATCTGAAATGTGACTAGCTGTCTAAGTATAAGCTATATCCTTCATTCTTAGAACTTAGTACAAAAAAGAGAATATAAATATCCTGTGAATAAGTTTTATATTGAGCTCACATTCAAATAATATTTTGGTATTCTGGGTAAATAAAATGTATTATTAAAATGAATTTCACCTGTTCCTTTATGCTTTAAAATATCTGCCATGATACAAAATTTAAAAGTACACATGTGCCTGGCATCTTATTCCTGTGGGACACAGTTGGTGTAGAGCTTGCCCTAATAAAAACAAATATTTAAATTGTTACAATAACATTCTTTCCCTGGTTGTGAATTTTTTGGTCATTGGAAAGAAATTTGAAAATATAGTAATCACAAATAGAAATCTTCAGGAGCATCATCTCTCTAGAATGGGCTGATCCCCTTCTTAAGATATTTTTTACATCATTCTTTCCTCTTTAAAACAAAACCACCTCATCTTGAGCGTGAGCTTTTTCTACTTGTAGTTGGACTGTAAATATTTCATCCTTTTATTGACTATTGGTATAAAATGATTTTGATGGGTGCAGAGTATTCCAGCAGATGCTCAGGGTGCCTCAGTGTTTTCTCTTCTCTGAGCTTCTGGCGAGTGGAGAGTACACCTGGGGATCAATAACCAGTGATGAATGAAGAGCGGTTTTATTAAGTGATGCTTGGACACACTCCTAGCAACCCATCTTTCATTGCCTGGTGGAAGGTGGCTTAGACCTGAATCTGAATCCGGAGATCTGGCAGGTGAGTGTGTGTGTGTGTGTGTGTGTGTGTGTGTGTGTGTGTGTGTGTGTAATGGGGAGGGCGAGAAGGAGAGAGAGAAGGAAAGGGGTAGAGTGACTGAGGCAGCAAGGCATCAGAGCAAACTGAATCTGATTCATAGCCAGGGCTGGATGAAATGAACACCCTGCTAAGGCCCATGCGGAGAGAGCTGGTGGGTCCCTCACATCCTTCCCTGATGTGTCTACAGCATGGAAACTGAAAAGCCCAAGAAGACCCGTTGTTCCCAAGGAAAGAAGTAAAAGAGGCTGTAAAAGGAATGGAAACAGGCTGAGGGCCTGTCAAGACTGCCCATTAACCATTGTCACAGTGAGACTAGCGCAGCGAGTGTCCGAGCTCTGGCCAAAGGGCATAAAGCAGAGCAATAAGGAAGATGGAGCTGCAGAAAGTGCAGAAATGTCCTGTCAAAAATTTCCCTAAACAAGGAGAGAAAGTTAATGCCTCCTTCTGGGTTACAGTTCAGGTAGAGAAGCATAAACATTAGTTAATTCCCAACATAGTACAAATGACATAAATTGTACTCAGCAAAATATAAACAACTCAGTTGTTGCAAACTGTCCTAAGCCAATTTTGTGGCATGACAGTTTGGATCTTGCATGTCCCCAAAATGTTCATGTCAAAGCTTTGGTCTCCAAGTTGGCTTTATTGGAAGGCGGGCGTTATAGGGGGCCTAAGGAGGTCACCGGGGAAATGTCTTGAAAGGGATTGTGGGACCTTGGTCTGTCCTCTTCCTCTTTGACCTGGCTCATCTTGTAGTGGTTTGTTTGCAGCTTATGTTTCTGCCACAATGTGCTACATTTGCTACAGGTTCAAAATAATGTGGCCACCAGAAGCCTTCAGAACCATGAGCCAAAATGAATCTTTTCTCTATGTAAGTTAATTTTCCCAGTTCTTTGTTATAGTAAGACAAAGCTGACTTAAACAGGTGGTGCAGAATTTTCCCATTGCTTTGGTGAATGCTGATTGTCCCAAGACTATAAGCAGGCAGACACTACGGTCTTTGCCATGATATTACTAGCAGTTGATGTGTTGCCATGAAATTGCAACGAATTCTGCCAGGGCTGCCAGCATTTACTAGCAAGCAAGATCCTCAGCAGTCATAGGTCTGGCCTTGTAATCCTGCTGCATGATACTATTAAAAGCACCTTGTAAGAAAGGATTACTGTAGGCAGATGTAGCAAAAGGGGTGATTAGTTAGATTTCTAGTTGGATCAATATATAGAATTTTCAATAAAATGATGCAATATGGTATCACAGTGAGACCTAGGTTAGGGTATAGAGACTATTAGACTTCTCAGATTCTTATACTCCACTTAGGCGATAGTGGAGACAGACACAAATATAACATAACCAGCCCCTTTACATGTTTAAGCACTGCTAATTTCAACAAGGAGAAACTATTTCAAATATCCCTTATGCTGAATTAATGAGTCATATAATATATATTAAGAATTTGATACTTAAAATGACTGTCATGATGTTTCTGGAGTTGAGACTTCTTCTTTTCTTTTTTTTTTTGTACCAGGGATTGAACTCAGGACCTTTCATTTGCCAGGTAGGCACTTGTGCCATTGCGTTATATCCCCAGCCCTGAGCTTTGGAGTTGAGACTTCTGATCAAGATCATTCAAATACTAACTAATACTCCTGGGGTGTATATTCCTGACTAGGGTTCTTCAAATATTAACTAATCTACTCTTTAGACTAGTTTAAAACTAATTTAGTGTATGTATATACAGGACAGTTAACATAGTTGAACTACTGACTTCTGTTGCTTTACTGAAATGAACAGTTAATGATTAATTATTTGATCAGTCTTGCACATCTCTATTTGTTCTCCAGAGAAACCACTTTGAAGATACCAATATGTGATACAACAACCATTGTTAATTTCCAACTACTTTGTCTGTAACTCTGTATTGCATGTATTGTCCTTATGCTATTTTGTAAATGGATGTCTGTTAATATGTTTTCCTTCTTTTATTTTTAAAATAAATTAAAAACACTAATCAAGGTACACACACAGCCATTATACTTCCTCTACTGAGGTACTGTAAAATAAATTATCAACATGATGACATGAAAAGTCTCAAAATATTTGGACCACTGTGTAATCCCCAACTCACTTTTTGAAGCTTTTAAAATTGAAAGAAAGTCTAGAAACATTTTAAAAACAAGTTTATCCATGAGTTTCTTGGTTCAAGCTGTGAGTCTGTTGTCAAAATAGAGGAAGGTGAGCTGTGGCAGGCTGTTGCATGAAATTTGTTTCCTAGATTTTCTTTCCCCAGTTTATTCGTGTGTGTGTGTGTGTGTGTGTGTGTGTGTGTGTGTGTGTTTGGTTTGTTTTTTGCTTTGGTGTTAGATATTTGGAGGACCAGAGATCAGCTATTAAAAATTATATGAGAAACACAAAATAAGATGGGAACACCCCCACAGACCACAGCTGAACTCGCAATGGTAGGAATAGGAAAAGTAAGGACCACGATTACTCTGCCCAGATGAATTGGCTTTGCTGTTTCCAGCTGCTGCTGTTCAGACTCTTGTCTTTTTGAGGATCCACAAGGAGAGCTTGCTGCTGTTTGTTTCTGCAAATGCAGCTCGGTCTGGGATTCCTGGGGTTACAGTGGGTGCATTCTTTTATGAACTGAGTAATTAGTCCACCCGGTTATGCTCTTAGAAAGGTGCTGGGATGGGAGAATTAACCTCAATACTTATTTGCATGGCTGTTATGGGAGTTAAGAGATAAAGTTTATGACAGTGCTTTGTAAACTGTAAAGAGCTGTTTATTTTCCATCATTATTAGTAGCAGTTTCTTCAAAAAACCCTTTCTCTGCACATTCTGGCTACTTGGGTGCATTTTTCTAACATGAAATATGTGTACATAGACCCTACCATTCTTAAAGCTTATTGTTTAGCCAATCAGTAGATATATTTTGAACATCTACTAGCAGCTATGTGCTCAATGCAAGGACAAGCTATGATTTGGAAAAACAAAATATACACAGGTATGTTTTGTGAACAAAGCAGCATTTGCTTAAATGCCCAATTGCTATTTGGTTTAAAAAATTAGAGAAGGTAAATTCTGAAGGTCAGATTACTTGGAGACTTATTGCAAGGGGTTCATTCTCATTTAAAATGTTTTTTTCCATTTCACCTTCCCATTTCTTGGGAGTTGAAAGTGGACATCTGGGATACATTTGGGGCTGGTTCCATTTTCATTTTCTTGACTTTTCTCTAAGAATTTTCCATGGGCATGAGAGCAACAGGGACTTTGGTGTTTGCTTGATTTATGTCTGTTCCTTCCCTTCCCTCTAACAATCACCTTAGGTCATCTGATTTCCTGCTCAAACAGCAATTGCTCAGGACAGAGCCTTTTCCCTTTATCTTTTACAATCAGCTTCAAGTCATTTCCCGCTCTGTTGTTTGGTGCTTGATGAATCTTCTGGTGATTTAGTGACAGCTTTCAGCCCAGTTGAAATCTCTATTTATGTCCAGAAAGAAATGTTATGTAAGTTACAGAGAGGTTGGAAAATTTTCTGAATGACTACTCAGGCACCTCCATAGATCATCTGGGAAGGAAGGGTGGGTGCACGAGGGTATGTGTTGTAGTGGAGTGTTGGGAAAACAGGGTGAATCTCTTCCCATTGGATTTCTATTGTTCTCTGTCATTTCTGCTCCAAGACTTGTTGGTCACAAGGTACTTACTTAGAAAAACCTAAGAGAGATAAAGTCATTATAATAACTTTAAGCTTTTGTTATTCTTTTTTTTTTTTATTTTTTTATTTTTTTTATTTTAGAAACATAAAAGTACAAAAACATATTGACAAACAGACACCCATTATCATAGAAAATAGTACAATCACAACTAATCTATAGACAAGGTGATATGGTCTCAACAGTAGTTGTTGCTTTATCCATTGAAATCTTCGAATTGTAGATGCATGGACCCATATACAGACATGCAAATTTAGTCAGACAGTTTATCCTCTCAGCAACAGAA
>PVLD010035613.1:0-11657 GCA_004027595.1 Dinomys branickii | reverse complement strand
CAATCTAATGTTTTGGGGTCAGTGCTTCAGCTCTGATGTGTAATCTTTTATGCCCTGGGAAGACATAGCCTCTTTTCTCAAGGCTTGATCCCAGCCAAAAGCGTGGTGTGTGGCTCTCTCTCCCTCCCTCTCTCCTGGGCAATACTGACCTGTCCGTCCCCTAACTTCAAAGACTACATATCAGCACCTCAGCTAAATCGATTTACATTGCTTAAAGCCAGTTGAAGGGATAAGGATAAGTCCTAGCCAGCTTTGTACATATCAATACATGGAAACGGGGCCAGGCTTAGCCAAGATGGAAATAATTGCTCTTCTTTCAGGAAGAGACCTCCAGGTGTTCCTCCCACAAAATTAAATAATCAATTTCCTTATCCGTTAATCACTTTAAGCTTATCAGAATGGTATTAGCAGATTGAGCTATGATATTGCGTGCCTACTATATCCCAAGAACTGCATGAGCCAATATTGCATATCCTTTTCATATAACCCTCCCAGCAGCTCTGAGAAGGACTTCCCATTTTCAGGATTAAACAAAGCTTATGACCTCCATACCAGAATATTTTTACGTATCAGGGTACTTCCTATAGAGGAAGGCCTCACCAAAGTAAATCTTTAATGAGAGCTCACCAAAGCAGGGCAGAATTAAATTCTTTCAGTATGGATGGGCAAGAGTTTTATACATGTTTCCTTCTAAGGGCTGCAGATAAAGTAGTGGCTTACAGATTAGAAAAAAAAAACTGGAAAGAAAGTTTATGGCTTGTATCTAGATGTCTCCCCCAAGGACTCATGTACCCACAGGTGGAATTGTTTTGGAGCTGGCTAGATCTAGCATGTGTGGCTATGGATTAAGGGTGTGATGCTAGGATTAAGAGTATGTGAATGAGGCCCTTAATTGGTTTAGCATAGTTCTGAGTAACACCACCTAAAAGGCAGGCAGCCTGGATTGAATATAAAGGAACAAAAAGAAGCTGCTTGCTGCCTTCCTACTTTGCCATGAAATGTTTCTCATCTGCAATACTTTTCTTATCTGCAATACCCCACCCTTTCTTAGAGATAGCTAACTGACTGAAACCTGTACAAAATGTGAGTGGAAGTGAAACTTTCCCTTTTTAACTTTGAGTGCTGGGTATTTTGTCTCAGCAATGGGAAAAGTAACTAAGAAAGATTTTGGTACTGAGAGTGGGATTGTTGCTATGGCATTACCTGGAGATGTGATTTGGAAGCCTTTGGAACCGGCTTGTGGTAAGAGTTTGAGAAGGTTTCCACATGTCAGCTGAAGAAACAGCCCTAGAATGCTATAAGCTGAACTTGATGGCAAAGTCTTGTCAGAGCTCAGAAGACCAGAATGCTGATAGAAACGCATCTAGCAAAGATCAGACAGGAGGTTTCAGTTAGGAATAAGGATTGCATTGGTAGTTGAACAGACCATGTGTGTTATGCTTTGGCAGAAAATTTGTCTACATTTTGCTCCTGTCCAGAGACCTTGCCTGAGACAGACATTAAGGGCAGTGGACTACTTAATCTTGAGAACAAATTTCATGGCAGTCTGATGTTTAAGTGGTAGCATAGATACTGCTGAGGGTTTATAGCCAAATCTATGAGGAACTGGCCCAGTGCAATTATTCAAACATATTTTGAGTTTGGACGGGAAGAAAGCTCTAGTAGCAATGAAGGAGCAGAGAATTAGGTTGCTGAGCAAGAAAAGGACAATGGAAAAGATGGTCCAAGACATCACAAGAACCAGCAGAATTCTACCCTTTGTAGCCTCAAAACTGCAAAGATGAAAGACTGCTTTGAGAAGAAAGCCCTAGAGTACTAAGTGCAGAAATGGCAAAAGCATGGGGAATTTGTTCGTTAGGATTGGATTCTTAGTTCTAAGCATTCAAAACCTACAGCCAATAGAGAAGGCAGCCTGGCTTCTCCAGCGGACAGTAGATCTTGGATTCATCCATGCGGTGCTGATTTTAAGAGCATACAGAATGTTAGAGTTGTGGGGTCAGGAAGGCTTTTGCCCAGATTTCATAAGGCCTGGGAAGTCAGGCAGTATGCCCCTGAGAGGACAGTGGGTGAAGCTGTGAGTGTGAAGCTGAAATTGTAGTGGAGATTCTAGAAGTTTAGAGAAGCCAGGAACATGTATCATCTGAGGAAAGCCACATGGAGTGGAAAATTCTGGCCCAAGAGAGAAACTATGAGAGCTACACTGACCAAAAGTGGCATGGGGCAGAGTCTGCCAAGCCGTTTGCATTTAACATCTTGCCAAAGATTGCATTGGATGATCCATGTAGAATTTCAGGACTTAATATCTGCCCTACTGGATTTTGGACTTGTTCTGGTCCTAATGCTTTGTGTCCCCTTGTTTGTACCCTTTGTAATGGTAATGTTTATCTTGTGTCATTGAATATTGGAAGTGTTTAAGTTCTCATTTGCACAGGGGCTCACAGCTAAGAGTTTGGCTTAGATCTCAGAGGAGACTTGGGACTTAGACTTTTCAGCAATGCTGAAACTGTTAGTATTTTGGCAACAATTAGAGATGAACTAAATGCCTTTTGCATAAAGGGATGTGCATGAATCTTTGGGGGGCCAGGGCCATAACATTATGGTTAGTATGTAGATGTCTGCCCAACGCTTCATGTAGTCATGCAGGCAAGCTTCTAGAGTTTGTGATTGACTCATTGTCCAATGCTGGGTTTACGGGTATGAGTGCCATACCCACCTTGAGACAAGTAGCCTGCGTACGATATAAAGGAGGGAAAGAGGCTTGCTAGTTCCTCCCTTTTTGCTCTTGTTCCTTTTGCTGGAGACAGCTCAAGGCTTCTTGGTTCCACTTGAATGTCCTCCTCTGCAGTGGAATTGCCAACTTTTCTCTCATTGCTGCAACATGGCTCAAGGCTCCTTAAATCCTGAATATCCATGTCCCTCTCTCAAGCCACTGGTCGTAGGGCAGAAGTGGTGGTGCTGTGCTCAAGCAAATACCTTCACCACTGTTGCCACTGCAGTTTCTAGCCTTGATGTCCCTACAGGGTCTGCAGTTTTTTGTTTTATGAAGATACATGCTCCAGTGTTCAGTGTGTAAATATTTACCAAGGTTATTTTTCCTTGTTGGATTGATCCATTAAGTGGTATGTAGTGACAATCTTTGTCTCTTCTAATCAGTTTCAGTTTCAAGTTTCTCATGTCTGAGATAAAAACTGCTATTTTCTAGTTGTTTTTGTTGTCCTGGTGCATGAGCTATTGTTCTGTATTCTTTAAATTTTAGTCTATGAGTATCTCTTTGGATTAGATGTGTTTCTTGAATGCAAGAGTGTTGGATTCTATTTTGTGATCCAGTCTGCCAATCTGTGCCTTTCAACTACAGAACTGAGGCCACTAACATTGAGAGATATTACTGAGATGTGTTGATTATTTATTGCCATTTTCTTCGTTCTTTTCTTGGGTACCTCTTTATTTTTCTTTTCCTGATATTTGTGTTGTTTTTTACACATTGACTTTACTTGGACTTTTTGTTTCCTCTTTGATTTTAGTTGTGTTTGTTTCACTGGTTCTGTCAAGAATATTATTAAGTATTTTCTGGAGGGATGGTTTAGCACTCATTTATCTTTTGAGTTGGCCTTTGCTTTTCTTGGAAATACCTTATTTCTCCATCTATTTTGAAGGATAGCTTTGCTAGATGTATAAATCTGGATTGGAAGTTACTTGCTGTTAGGGTTTACAATATTTCATTCTATGCTCTTCTGAGCTTTAAGGTTTATTTTTTTTTAAGGTTTATGTTGAGAAGTCTGCTGTATTTCTAATCAGTTCACCTTTATAGGCAATTTTTGTTTGTGTCTGATTCCTTTAAAATTCTGATTTTTTTTTCTGGATATTTGGTAATTTAATATAGATATTCCTTAGTGAGTTTCTTTTTCCCCCATATTTGTTTGGCATTCTTCAAGCATTGCTCACTTGTATTTTAAACTATTTTCTTATATATGGGAAATTTTCTTCTGTGGTTTATGTGAACATGTTAGTAAATCCATCTTTGTTATCTTCTAGTTTTTCTCTAACTCAGGTTCGCTTTTTATTTATTTTTAAATTTTTATTTAAAAGAAAAGACACACAAAAAATTCCAAAACAGTGTGATAGGAGGGTATTATCTTTGAATTAGTTACTCAGAGTATGAGATATCAGCATTTAATTCTCCAAAACATATTATTAGCAAAGACCTATCTTTTCAATGAACTGAGAGAAATTAGTAGTATGAGACTACCTTAACTATCAGATTAGCTTTATGTTGGTCTTCTGATTGTCATCTAGTAGCTGCTGGACTAGCTCCTCTTGTTCACTTGTTTTTGTGGCTTCTTTGAGTACTTCATCATAATTCACTATGTTGTCCTCAAGTTCAGACACTTACTTCACATTGATCATTTCTGCAATTTGTGAATTCTATAATTTTTTATTTGAGGTATTTCTGCTTAACTTCTTTTTGAGGAATCTGTATCCATGTTAAATTTGCTATTCAAATTTTGAAAGGTTTTTGTTAGCTCGTCCAGGTTTTTACTTCTTTCCTTGGACTTCACCATGGCGTATTGTTGATACTGATGTAAAGTTTTGGTTCAGTCCTCTTTCAACTCATCTAGTTTCTTCATTCTTTTTATAAACTTTTTGTAGCATTCTATTACTGGTTGTTTGCTTTCCTCTCCCTTTGTGACCCCTTGTTCTGCATTAGGAGATTTGGGAGACCTTGGGCATTTTCTGTTGCCTTGCTTCTCCACAGTCACATGTGTATGCACATCCTTTTCAAAATTTTCGCTGGTTCATGTGTGTGCATATATTTTTATATACCATTCCTCTGTTTTCTCCCTCATTGCTGGGTAGGTACTACAGTTTGAGGTATAGTAGAATAGTTTATATTCTAATAGCTTATATTCTACTATAGTTTATGTGAAGATTTTCAATAAGATGTCGGGTCTTCATGAAGTCTTTACAACTTTGTATGCCCAGTGATAGTATTTACTGCTTCATTATTTACTTTAAGTTATTTAGTCTCTGTCACTATGTTTTGCAGAGAGAATTCTTTTGGTTATAACAGCATCAACTTTTCATAGATGTCCTCTAGTGTTCGCTAGCTATTGGCTACTACCTTCATTCATTAGGTAGGAAAGATTGAAGTCATTTTGGCCTGGTACCTAGTTCTTTAGTACTGTAGTATTTTCTATGACTCCTCCCCCCAAGGAAATCTGGGTATTGGCATACACAAAACACCAATCGATTGCAACAACCAAACTACCACATTTTCTTTGTACATTCATTTGTTGATGGATATATAGGTTGCTTCAAAGATTACTTACCATGAATTTTGGTGCTATAAACATAGGTGTACATACATCTCTGTAATATGATTTATTTAACACTTTTGGGAAAGTACCTAGAAGGGGAATATTTGTGTTGAATGGGATTTCTATTTTTAGTTTCTTGAAGGATCTCCACACTGGTTTTCTTTGTGTTTGTGCTAGTTTACATTCTCTTCAACAGTGTAAAAGTGTTGCGTTGTCCCATAGCCTTGCCTACATTTCTTATTATTGATTTCTTGATGATAGCCATTCTTTCTGGAGTAAGATAGAGTCTGAGTTATTTATGCATTTCTGTAATGGTCAGCAATGTTGAAATTTTTTCACATATTTATATTTTATGATTTGTACTTTTTTTTGAGAATTGTCCATTAATTTCTGTTGCCAATTTTTGGTTTTGGGTCTTTTATTTTGGGTGGTCTAATTTTTTAAAGTTCTTTACATTTTCTATATATTAGTGCTTTGTCTGAGGAATAGCTGATAAAATTCTTTTCTCATTCTTTAGATTTTTCTCTTTGACTGTTTCATTTGTTGTGCAGAAGCTTTGAATTTGTTAAGATTACATTTGCTCTTTCTTGATACTATTAATTGTGCCATTGGGCTTCTGTTCAGAAAGTCCTTGCGTATGCCTATGTCTTCAAGAGTTTTCTTAATTTACCTTCCAGCACATCACTTGTGTTTTTAACATTCAGATCTTTGATTCAGTTTGATTTTAGTTTAGTACGTTGTGAAATATATAGGACTAGAGCCAATCTTCTGCAGGAGGATAGCTAATTTTCCCAGCAGCATTTTCTAGAGAGGCTATTTTCCCTCCTGTGTCATATTTTAGCCTCTATCAAAGATCAAATAGCTGAATATGCCTAGAGTGGTTTTGAATCCTCTATTCTTTTGATCTCTGTGTGTCCTTTGGTCTAGCATCATGTTCTTCTGTTTTTTTAATCACTGCTACATTGTGATATAACTTGAAGTCCTGTATTGTGATGCTTCCTGCCTTGCTCTTTTTACCCAGGATTGCTTTCCTTATTCTAGGTCCCTTCCAGTTCCATATGAATTTTAGTATTGCTTTGTCTATTTCTGTGAGAAATACTGCTGCTATTTTGCTTGGTGGAGCATTAAGTATATATATCAGTTTTGGAAATATGGCCATTTTGGCTGAACTGGTTCTGCCTAGCAAGGCACAGGGGATATCTTTCCATTTTTGGATGTCCTCTTCAACCTCATTTTTCAAAGTTCTGTAGCTTTTGTTGTAAATCTCTTTCATTTACTTGGTTAAGTTAGTTTCTATATATTTAATTTTTTCCATGATTCTATTGTGAATGATACTGTTTCCTTAACTTTCTCTGTATTGATGTATATAAATGGTATTGAATTTTGTGTGTTGATTTTGTATCCTGCCATATTGCTGAAGTTGCTTATTATTTCAGGAGACTTTTGTTGGAATTTTTTCAGATCTTCTCTATATAGGGTCATGTCTTCTGCAAAAATAATTTGACTTCTTCTTTTCCTGTTCATAGTCCTTTTATTTCTTTCACTTGCTTTCAGTACTGCATTGGATAGGAGTGGTGATAGTGGATATATTCATCTTCTTCCTGATTTTAGTCAAAAAGCTTCCAGTTTTGCACCATTTAATATGATGTTGGCAGCACATTTGTCACAAATGGTTTTTATTAGATTAAGATGTTGGTAATATTTTTGTCATAAATTACTTTTATCAGATGAAGGTAAGGTCCTTCTATGTCTGTTTTCCTCAGAATTTTTATTGTGAATGGATGTTGGATTTTATCAAAGGCTTTTTACACATCTATTTATATGAACATACAGTTTTTACCCTGATTGTGCTTATGCAATATATTCCATTTGTTGATTTTTTTTATATTGAGTCAGGCTTGCATCCCTGAGATGAATTCTACATGATCATGGTGTATGATATTTTTCACAATTTATTACATTGTACTTGTCAGTATATTGTTGAGGATGTTTCCATTTATGTTCATTAATGAGGTTAGCTTGTATATATATTTCTTTTGTTTTGATACTTACCTGGCTTTGAGATCAAGGTAATGCTAGTTCCTGGGAATGACTTTGGAAGTACTCCTTCCCCTTCAATTTCATTAAAGAGTTTGGTGAATATTTACATTATATCTTCCCTGAAGTTCCTTTATTTATTTATTTATTTATTTTTGGTACTGATAATTGAACTCAGGACCTCGTGTTCATCAGGCAAGTGCTGTGGCATTGACCTATTTCCTCAGCCCCACCTGAAGTTCTTCTGGATTTTAATGGTGAATACATCTGTACCTGGACTTCTCTTTATTGGTAGTATTTTTTAAAAAATTATTACTGCTTCAGTTTCACTGCCTGTTATTAGATTACTCAGGGGTTTTTATATCTTCTTGGTTCAGTATTGGTAATTCATATGGATTTAGGAATCTATTTATTTCTTCCGAATTCTCTAATTTATAGGAATATAGCATTGTGAAATAATTGCTTCTTCTGGATTTTGGCAATGTCCCTTTTGTTTCTACATTTTTTATCTCTAATTTTATTGACTTGTATATTTTTCCCTTATTTAGGTATGATTGGCTAAGATCTATTTTGTTAATTTTTTTTCTGAAAAGAAGCTCTTTGATACATTGATTCTTTTTATTTTTTAGTTTTAGTTTCATTGATTTCTTCTTTGATCTTTATAATATCCCTCCTTATTCTATTTTTGGATTTGGATTGCTCTTGTTTTCTCTAGGCTCTTGAGGTCCACCACAAGGTGACTTATTTGAGCTCACATTTTTTCTGATGTGGGCAACCACAGCTAAAATCTTTCCTTCTAGGATTGCTTTCATTGTGTTTCATAAGTTCTGGTATGTTGTACTGATATCATTGTCCAATTCTAGAGATTGGTTTATTTCTTCCTTGATTTGTTCTGTAACACATTGATTATTCAAGAGTGTGTTATTTAATTTCCATGTATTTGCATTATTTCTCTTTTTTGCCAATGCTTTTGCTAGTTTTTGTTGCACTATGATCTGATAATATGCACGAGCTACTTCACTCTTTCACATTTACTTACATGTGCCTTCTTCACTAGTATGTAATCTTTTGGAGAAAGTTCAATGTATTGCACAGAAGAATATGTATTTGTTTTTCTTGGGTGGAACACTGTAGACATCTATAAAGTTCATTTGTTTGAAGATTTGATTAAACTCTGATATTTCTTTGTTGATTTTTTTCCTAGTTGATCTCACTGTGATATTTGGGTATTGAGGTCCCCCACTATAATTTTACTGATGTTTATCTGACCTTTATGTCCAGTAATGTTTGTTTTATAAAGTTGGGTGTGCCATTGTTCAAAGTACATATGCTTATAGTGTTATATATTTCTGTTTAATTACTCCCTTACCAAATATGTAGTGGCCTTCTTTGCCTCTTCTGATCAGTTTTGCTTAGTCTATTTTGTCTGAAAATATGATAGCTACTCTTGTTTTGGGGTTCTTGTTGCAAGACATATTGATTTCCATCCTTTCATTTTTAGTCTATGAATTTCTTGTCATTAAATGTGTTTCTTGTGTATAGTATGCTGTTGGTTTATTTCCTGATCCATTCTTCAAATCTGTCTCTTTTAATGAAGGAATTGAGACCATCCACGGTGAGAACTACTTTGGAAAGATACTGACATATTTCTGTCACTGATTTATTTTCTGGTTGCTGACTTTTTTCCCCTTGAATTTCCTTTAACTGTTTACCCTACCAGTTGTACTCTTCCTTTAGACCTCTTGGCATTTGTCATAGTTTGGGGTTATTGTTAGGGGAACAATATAATATAGGATACATATTTTATAAGACTATTTATAATAGTCACCTACAGAATCATACACAAAAGAGAGTGCAGGAAATATATCCACACACTAAGTAGTAATGAATCCAGCTGAGGGCCTGGATCCCATAGAAATGTCCTGCATGGGTTCAGCTGAAGACCTAGAGCCCATAACAGTGCTTCCCACTAGTCCAACTTGAGGCCAAGAGCCCACAACAATTTCTCATGTAGGCCTGTTTCATGGATCTGCACTGGGAAAGTCCAAAGGTCAGAGGTGAAGCTAGAAAGTCTATGCCAGCAGGATGAAGGATCTACGCTAGCAGTCTGAGGGATCTTCACTGAAGCCAGGAAGGAATGCTCAAATAAGAACCAAAGCTCTCCCACAAAGTACCACAGCCATGCTCAGCAACAGAGAGGTCTCAGGCTCCTCCAATGATGAGAAAAGCCAAATTCCCATCAGGAAAGCCAACATGACAAGCTTCTCCAGGAGACTGAGCAGTGCCCCATCTTCCCCTCCAGAGCCAGGAAATGATGCTCAGAATGACGACCAGAGCTCCCCCAAAGTGAACCGAAGCTATTCTTAGCAACAACAAGGTCCTGAGCTCCTTGGAGGTTGAAAACAGCCAAGTTCATCAGGAAAGCCAGTATGACAAACTGCTCCAGGAGAACCAACAGCTCCTTACAGCTTCTTTCAGCTTCTGATAGGCTCCCAACAGCTTCTCCCAGCTCCCAAAAGCCCTCACCTTCTTCTCCTGCAGTTCTGCCTCTTATGCTGCTGGGAACAATCCTCAGGTGGGCCTCTCTCACACAGCATCATGCTTATGAAGTTCAGCTGGGGGTTACAAGTTGACCACCAGTTGTCAATCCACTATAGCATTGTTAGCTTCATTGTCTTTTCTAGGGTTTTCTTGAGATGTTTTTGGAGATGTTTCTTCAGATGGTTTGTAGGTCATGAATTCCTTCAGGTGCTTTTATCTTCAAAATATCTTATTTCTCCAATGATTTTGAAAGAGAGCTTTGCAGTATATATAACTCTGGGTTAGAAGCTGTTTTCTTTTAGGGCTTGAAGCACTTCAAGTTTTCTTGGCTTTTACATTTTGTTTGAGAAGTCTACTATAATATTAATGGGCTTAACTGTATGTTATTTTTCGCTTTTCTCTAACATCTATTAAGATTCTGACCTTGTGTTGGATTTCTGGGATTTTGAATACAATGTGTCATGCAGAAGATTTTTTTTGATCATTGCTATTTTGGATTCTGTATGTCTTGTGTTAAGTACTGTCCTCATACTTGGAAAGTTTTCTATTATTTCTGTAAATCAGTTATTTATGCTGTTTGTTCTGTCTTCGGGATTTTCATTCTTTCTAATTCATGCTGCATTAGTTTCCTTTGCATTATCAAGCACCTATTGGATCCATTTTTCAAGTTCATTGTTGCTTTTAATGTTTCTCTCAAGTACTGGTCACTGACAACAGCCTTATCTTCAAGTTCTGATACTCTGCCCTCACAATTGTCACTTCTGCTTCTCATATGTACTTTCAATAGAATTTTTAATCTCCTCACTTTCCTTTTTGTACATTTTCATCGACTCTTCTACCGTGGACGAATATTCATGCTTTGTATCTTTTTGTTTTAATTCAGCCAGATTTTTATTAGTGTCTTCTATAGACATGTTCATTGCTTTGTTTATTAGGTCCATTATCTGTTTAGTCATACCTTCTTTGTTCCCATTCAAGCACCTTACTTATCTTTAAAAACAATCTGTATCTTTAAATGGTTTGGCTGTATGACTTTTGATTTACTTCTTGATGCCCCATTGATCAGCTTTGAGAGAGTTATGTGTTTTTGGAGGTATTATGTTGTTGTAATGTTTTCTAAGGTTTATATGTTTTGGTGTTTTTTGTTTTTGTTTTTGGTGTTGAGCTTTGCAGGTGGACTACAGTGGAAACTTTTCATTTAGTTACAAGTATGGGGACCTCCTAAGCTGCAAGGAGGATGCGAAGCTGGCCCAAGAGAGAAGCCCTGGGAGTTGTAATCGCCAGATGTGCTGTAGGGGTGGCCTCACGCAAGCCCTTTGGAGCTCAAAATGTGCCACAATTTGGTTCAGATGCTACATGTGGAGGGCTCAGTCCACACTTTCCTGGCTCAGAGGCAGAGTGACACATTGCAGAGGGCAAATGTTCATGGCGTCGGTGCACAGCAAGGACAACCAGCAAAAGGGAGGAATGGCAGCAAGCAGCCTCATTGCTCCCTTATATTGTAAACAGGCTACTCCCACCCGGGCAGGGTATAGCACTCACATAGTCTCCATGCTCTCCAATTTCACAGGCCTTCCTGCTGAGTCACTCAGCTAAACCTCTGGACTCCTCAAATTGACACAATGTATCCACCATAACAGTCCATTATCTGTTTAGTCATACCTTCTTTGTTCCCACCAAGCAACTTACTTGTCTTTTTAAAAAAGTCTTTGTCTTTAAATAGTTTGGCTGTATGACTTTTGATTTACTTCTTGATGCCCCATT
>PVLD010035612.1:0-11659 GCA_004027595.1 Dinomys branickii | reverse complement strand
TCTTTCCTTCCATTGTGTCATCCCACACACCTGGCTCATTCAACATTCAAAGAAATGGGGTTACAGGCATATTTCTCCTACACATTTCCACTACATTCACTGGAATTCTCACACAGAACCCTGTATGTGGAGGGTGTTATTTTGCCAAGTGTCTGCATTGACAAGAATGGAAAGGCAGGAATTCTGGGGGTTTTTGTGTCTATGTCATTGGAAAGTTATGCTCATTATCTGGGCCCAATCTCAACTTTGCCTGTGTTGGTGAACTGTCTTCAGGTAAACACAGACGGTGAGGCCTCATCAATGTATGAAGCATGGATTATTGGCACTTCACAGACTCTTACATTTTTTGAGTCACCTTACGTGGCATTCTGCATACATATGCGCCCTAAATGACCATGGATAGATGTCTTCTATTGTTTAATTATGTGTCCTCTGCTGCATGCCCAAATAAGCATGATGAATCTTTGTGGGCTGCATCCATATTGCCTATACTAAGGCAATGAGATTATGGTCTTTGGGAAATTGGGATCCAAATGATTCATGACTCCATAAAACTTTAAATGCAGGGATTTGTAATGCATTTTCAGGTTTTGACTATTAATTTTATACTCTAGAACTTCAAGATGTAGAATGCATTGTATTTTTCAGAAACAATATTTAAGTCAGTAGTTATCAGCATTTGTTTTGCACTGGGATCACCTATGTTATATTAAGAAGTCATGTTTGAAAGACATAACTGACAAGGAACCACACATTGATGTTTCACTTCAATATGATGCTGAGTAAATTGGCACAGCTCTGAGACATACAAAGTAATGATCATCTGAATTGCATTGTGTTCCTTTTAGACACATCTCATAACATTGTTTGTTCTTTGATCTTAATTCGAGGCGTAGAAGCTATCGAACGGACAGAATTCTTCTCAGCAATAATATTGGATTTCAAGAAGGTAAATTAATGACCATTTGCATTCAGAAAATTTTCCCATACTAAAGCAAGGAAAAGCTATATAAAGTTAAAAAGACACATCAACTTAGACCCTGCTGATTCCTGAGTGCTTCCCAAACTTTGCTGGAATGAAGCCATTGTTTTCGGGCTTTGTTTGTAGATTAGTGCTGTGAAACTTTGTCTTTGGGAATTTAGGATCCTTTTGGTAGCAGGACGAATTACAATTATGTATGCAATATTAATGGGCCAGGTATAGAGTTGACAGGACCTCTCTGCCAACAAGGGAGAGTGATAGATTCTTCAATCAGCCTAGGTCACATTTTTGTGTTACTGTGTATTAACAGACACACTTACTGTGGCTTTCCATCTACCTGCACATTTTCTCTGACCACGTGTGGATGTAGAAAGTTTTCCGCAGCTTCAGCAGCACAAGTCTTGTGTCTTTCTTCTTATCAAGACATTGTGGGCTGCCTCTGCATTGAAACATCTTGGAAATGGAAGGAACACCTCACGGCTCATGTTGTGAGACCTGTATCTAAATGGTACCAAACCTTTGGACAGTGAATCACACAAAACTACCAACCCATGGCCTCCATTAAGACACATGAAAAATACACAAAACTGTGTACCAATTGCACCCATAAATATTATAAAAAATAATGTTTTCAGGTCTAGTCTAGTAGACTTTGCTCATGAAGCTATCAGAGCCTAGACATTTAATACAAATGAGTTTTATACACTGACCATGTGTTGTGAAGCTTTGCTAAACTTAGTGATCCATTAATTTTATAGCTTTGTGAATATACCTGGTTTCTATGTAGATGCTCGTGTCTGTGGATAATGTTTTGGCAGAAAGATTTTGAAAATTTCTAACATGCTCCTTACTTGTGACAACATTGTACTATAACGCAGGAGCCTGTGGACCTGTGTGTCTCAGTCTGTAATGAAAATCTTATCACTACTTTGATCACAGATATATACTTTTGACATGAAGAAATTTTCTTCTTGGTATGTAATAGGAGATGTAGAATGACCCTTGGTAAGTATAAAAGTTAAAGTAAACATCACTGAATACAGTTCCCCAAGTGATGACCAGGATCTATGCATGCATGCCTGTGCAGTTAGGTTCAGACTCCAATGAAGATTATTCCTATGAAGCAGGAATGAATAGGGATGAATAAAGGAATCCATAGACGGGTGTGGGTGATACTGTGGGGGCTCAGGTGAGAAACACAAAGTTTAACAGAGGGTGGTTTAGCTGGCCACGAGTGTGCTCACACATTATACAGAAGAACAAAATGCGTATAAAATTCACAATACAAAAGAATTATACATGTAGTTAAAGTGAAATTATATGAATGTCAGGACTAGAACTCTTATATTTAGTGCTTATCAAACCGTATCAAAATTGAAATTATGTATTATCCTTGCACAGTAGCTCAAATGCAATCTATTGTCCTGGGATACAGTTGAGCTGCACATCACATGCCTGGCAAGTGCAAGGTCCTGAGTACAATTCCCGAAAGCAAAATAAAACAAAATGAAAGCCATGTTATGAACACAGGCCAAATAGGAGTTGAGGAATTTAAAGGGTCATAACAACAATTTGCAGAACAGTTCTCAAGCATGTGAAGAACTGATATCCAGCACCTCAAAGATTTGCACGTATTTTTGAGGAATGATCAAACTGACCTCAAATATAGTGGAGTATTTTGTATGATCCATGGCAGCAATGTGACTCCTCAGAAGCAGAAACACTGGTGATTCTCCTGCATCAGGCTCCTGACTGCTGGCATTAGGAGACATGTGTCACAGCCCACTAAATACATTTTTAAATGACAACGACTTCACATTGCAAAGGCAACTCAGTTCTGAGGACTTTCAGTTTACTTCTGGGGGATGAAGGGTGTGCCTGGCTATCAAAAATTTCAAATGAGAGAGACAAAATAAATGAATATATAAACACATATAATATGCATGAAGCTGAAGAAACATTCTTTACTTTGCTTGGAAGTGGAGAGTTCCTTAGTGAACTGTAGTAGACTGGTATAGTTCAGGCTCTATGCTGGTCATATGATACTAAGACAGAGAGGAAACCCGAAAAGACAACAGGAAGCCCTCCCTCCCCAGCTCTCTTTCTGCAATGGCTCCTGGCATTCTTGACAGTGATCAATGGATCCACCGTGACTCCTGCTGATACTTAACAACCCTGCAGCGAGCTCTGTGCCAAAGCTCACACAGATGCTGGGTTCTCATTCAGAAACAGAGAAAGGTAACTCTCTCTAACAATAGAACTATTGGGAAGCCCAGCACATTCATCTCTTGCCAGAGCTCCCCTGAAAACTACCACAGCCATCCTCAGCGACAGTGAGGTTGCGAGCACCGCCCAATACAGGAAGGTTGAGTTGCCATCAGGAAAGCCAATGTGACAAGCTTCTGCAGGGGACTGAGCAAGTCACCATCTTCCCCTTCAGAGCCTGCAAGTGATGCTCAAAGTGCGGAGCAGAGCTCCTCCAAAGTGAACCGAAGCCGTTCTCAGCAAACAAGGTCCCGAGCTCCTTGCAGGCTGAAAACAGCTACGTTCATCAGGGGAAAACCAGCGTAAGCTCCTGCAAATGGACCAACAGCTACTTACACCTTGCTTCTGTCAGCTTACAACAGGCTCCCCATGGCTTCTACGAGCTCCCAATAGTCGCACTTCTTCAGTTCACCAGCCTCTTATGCGGTTGGCAACAATTCTCAGGTGGGCCCCACACACCCAGCCACATGCTTACTCCTTTAGCCTGGGGCTCGTCCACTGACCGCCATTTGTCAATCCAGTACAAGTCCCAATCTCAAACATCTTCAAACATGGAGCCAGCCAGGAACACAAGTATGCCACTTGGTACAGGCAGCTCCCTACAGGGACCACGTAAGTAATGGAGATAGAAAATCAAGGACCAGATGCCGAGACTCCCCCCTGCGTCTCCCAGCTGGAAGCAGTGCCCGACTCTCATGTAGTCTTCTGCTTCTTGGTAGATGGCCGTTCTAATACGCCCTGTGCCCCTGCTGCATTTTGCTTAGAGACTATTGTTAGAGACTTTTGTGTTCTGCGCACTCTCTCTGGCCCATGCCGAGTCGAAGGAGGTCATGTCTTGGTCCACAAGGTGGGTGTGTTTGGTATGACCAGAACGTCCAAAGTTCTGGACCTGCATGCCTTTAGGAAAGGTGCCTTTATTGAGGTGGCCCTCCAGGTTAGGTGCAGTGAAATATCTCTTGGAAACTTCATCCTGCCCATGAAGAAGGCACCCCGGTGTCAGTCCTTCTGCAAAAACTTCCATTTGCCTTGAACAGCTTTCTTGGGAAGCACTTTGCCATTTGCCCGAAGCTCAGCTCGCCTCTCTTCCTCGGTGAGGCGTCTCCTGCCTTCCATTACTGCTTTCTCCTTTTCCAGCCCTTCTCGCTTGGCTCGGTCCCTCCGGATTCTCTTGAGCTCGCGAAACTTCCACGCTTCATACGCCTCCTCCTCATCTTCATCGTCAGTATTCAGAGCATCCAGTGCAGCCCGCGACCGCTTGTGCTCCCCCGGCTCTTTTCGGATTTCTTCTACAATCTCGAGCGTGCACTTGCGCCTCTCCTCAGCCAGGCGGCTGGCTTCCTGCGCCCGCTCCTTCTGCTTTAGTGCTTCAGCCTCGCGTTCTCGAACAGTCACTCGGTCCTCCTTGCGAATGAAGACTGGCCCCGAGACGAGGCTCCATCTCCTCTGCACTGTCTGTGGACTCTCCATCCTCAGATGCGGACTCTCTCCCGGAACGGCCTTCGTGCTCCGCCTCCGCGAGTCCCATCTCTTCGTGTTGTCTTTCCCGTCCTCGCCGACGCATCAGGTCACGGCGCTGCTCTCTTTCCTCACCGTCAGTGGCTTCCTCTTCCCTGCTAGCTTCTCCTTCCACGCACCCAGCATCTCCTCCTACTTCGGGGTCACTTTCTCTCACCACTTCAGGGCCCACTCTTTTCCAATGTGGCGTCAATCTCTCTTCCCCGTCTTCACTCTTGCGATTCTGTAAGCGCCGCAGCCGGGGGTCACGAGAGGAATCCTCTGCCCGCTCCTCGGGCACAGCTGCTTGTTCTTTGGCTATGTTCCGAATGCATGGAAAGGATTCCTCTTCTTCATCCGAAGACTCCACGGGAGCGTAGGCTGGCCTCTTTCCGGCCACATATCGTTTTACCTTCACTTTCTCTATTGAAATCTGGCCTTTCTCATTGCGCACTTGGATGGCTCCGGTCGGACACTGAATGGGTCGTGGCTTCATGATTGAGCTTGGGAAAGACATGCCAGCAGACGCGGCGACCAGTCAGTCCCCAGACTTGACCGCTTCCCAATGCTGAACCCCTAGCACAGGACGGCGGGTAGGAAAACTCCGCTCTACCTGGGCTCTCTGCCTGGGCTCTGCCTGGGCTCAGCCCGCGCAGCTGCGCCACCTTTATAGGCCACTTAGGGCGGGGCAGACCGAACCCGGAAGTCAAGCAGCCCTCCTATTGGACGGACTTGCTCCTGGGGAGACGTCTCCACTGTTCATTGGTCTAATCTTGTTGATGAATTCCGCCTCGTGGGTGGGAGGCAGTGGGAAAGGCCTGGGTGTCCGCAGGTGCAGCACTCCCGCAGGGGCAGGACAGGAGTAAGAGCCCCTCCCTCATGGCCTGGAAAGCTCAGGCGAAGGGGCTTGCACTCAGCCTGTTGGGCATAGCCCACGAGGGTCCTAGATAGCCTCGTCTTTTGAACGCCTGACTCTAGCTCTCCTTCTCCCTCCATTCCACCAGGCTCCCTGCCTGGACCTGGGGGTAGGATTTGGACTGCTTCCTAGCATGTCTAATCTGGCTTGTCCCTGAGACGGCTACCTTATGTCCTAGCCCTCAGAGTCATTTGACAGAATGCAGGCATTCATGGGAAATCCGTAAATTGATTGCCCAGCGGATTCCGTGGAGTCTTGTGCCACCACTCTTTCCATTCCAAGGGCTGGGGAGATCAGGAAGGTAGACAAACACAGGATCGAAACAAGCATGTTTTCTGCCACCACTTTCCTTGCTGCAGGTGAGAAATGAACCTTGCTCTCACCCTGTGGGATTTGTGCCACGGCCGCTTTCTGTTCATGGTTCAATCCCCTTGTCCTGGAATGGTCTTTTTTTTATTTGGCACCTCAGCAGACCGTTGCTGGATGGCTTGTCTCCACCTCTCCGCAATGAAACTGTCGTCACTAGAAACATCCCCTCCAGGGCTGGCTTTTCCAGATCGCCATAATCTCATGGGCATTTACACATGCGAATTGTAATCTTTTATCCTCTAGGCAGAACTATAGTCAGCAGAGGGTAGATGTGTATGTTTGAGCTGCGGTGTCAAACCCAACACGCAAATTTTACAGGAGGAGTTGTAATATGCTATTTCCATTCAGGATTGGCTGGCTCCAGGGAAGAGGTCTTATGGCAATAGGATATGAACCACCCAGACACACCCACAAGTGTGCACCTCTGATCCCCGAGCGGCAGCCATTGCCAGTGGAACTGACACTGCACCCATGTACTGCTGCAGCCCCTCTTGTCAAGATCATACCCAGACGTGTCCGTCCTTCAACATAATGCAAAAACTTTCAGATAAGCTGAATTCTCCCTGACACGATACAATAGTCTTCAAAAAAGGCAAAGTCTAGGCTTGAAAAATTCATAGCTGTGAACCTTTTATTTTTGAGTCAAGGTACACAGCCTGAGGGCAGCAAGGACAAATATTCCCATTCCAAAGGGGAGAGATACAGGCCATAACGAGACCTAGCAGGACAATCATGAAGTCCTGTAGATCCACAATGGGCATCTGGAGTGCAGGGTGGTGAGATGGATCAGAAGCACCCCTAGGGACTCGGCCCCCCCCCATCACCACCAAGAGAGCATTGCCTCTCCTTTTGAGGACCTGTGGGCCTCAAACCTGGACTTGTCATGGTTGCCTGTTTTGGGGGTGGAGAATTAAGATTTGAAGGGCGGGCACAATAGGGATCACTTGTAAAGGCTTTTGGGAAGGTTACACAGCAGCAAACTCACTCCTCTGCCTGGAGGGGGAAGTGAAGGGTGGGGATTCTTCATAGGTTTGCCTCTCTCCAGCATACGGTGTGAGTGGTGCCTGAGCTCTCCACATTGGAGCCAAGTTCATCTTTCCGGCTCGGGAAAGCTAACTGTTCTCCACGAATGAGCCTTGGAGTGTGGGTTGCTCCAGGAACTGTGCTGCCATGTGGTGGGGGCCAGCTCTGCTGAGCTCTTCCCAGCTCTCCACTTTCCTGGTGACTACAAAGAGCTTGTGCAAAGAGGCCTGAGTCGGGAGCATAAAGTCTCGTGGGAGGACTTGCTCTCTCACACTCTCTAGCCAGAAATTCAAGTTTTGGCAGGAGGTGACTTGCTCCTCTATCATGGAACATCATGGGGTGTTGGTACATGTCTGTAACACCTTCTATCCTTCTTAGGTGCTCTCTCCCCCTTTCATCCCTTGGTGGCCTTCGTTTCTGCACAAGAGCTCCCTTTTTCCTTTTAACGTACTTTGTCCATTGTTAAGTAAACTGAGACACACAAGCCTAAATTTCACAAGCCTTTTCCTGTTGGAGAAACCAGAGTGAATAAATGTAAATGGTTCTTCTTATGATTGGAAGATGTGTTTTGGCATTGTCTTGGGTGCCCTCTGCCCCTCCCTCACTCTGCTCTATGGTAACTGTGGGAAAATGCCTCAACCTCTATCGGTTTCTGACAGTTCTGAGGTGGCTACATGGAGAATTAGTGTCCATCAAATTAAGTTCTGCATATATGTGAGCTGCCGGCTACATGGGTCACTCTTCTGAATTAAACACATCATACCCTGTACAGTGTTACCTGTGCACCCATATTAAAAGCAGCACAATTCTTAGTAGCTATATCTTGGAAACAACCCAAGTGCCCATCCATGAAGGAATAGATCAAAACGATTTGGTAGTTTTATACAATGGAGTACTCTTCGGCTCTACAGAAGGTAATCTTGAGACTTTCATAGGTAAATGTTTGTAACTTGAGACCAAAATCTTAAGTTCAATAAATCAGACTCATGTGTAGACATCATATTATCTCCTTGGTGTGAGAAACTAAGTGAGTCAATAAGGTCTAAAATGTACAATAGATATTGTGAAAGGGGGAGTAATTGTTCAAAAAGAAACGGGATCTAGCATGAGAGAAAGGGGTAGGATAAAAGGGGAAAGGCAAAACTGCAGGGGAGTTATACTACTAGGATCTCTTAGCTGACTGAAAAAGAAGGTTTGTGATAATACTGAGTACAGAAATGTTAAGACTCATAACTTGTACTTTCAATAAGTACTTTCAAGTGAACAACATGCAATGTGGTAACTATTATTATTCTATTATTTTTATGAACTTTTGTTTTATCATTTTTCCATAAAATAAAAAAGATAAAATAAATATTTCTGTAGTATTCTAATTTTGCAATAAGTTTTGAGGTGATAAAATTTTTTGGATTGTGTTCTACAGAATGTTATTATAAGTTATAGCTTCTGTTTTGTCTTTTTGTAAAGGCCTTTTGCATTAATTTTACCCTTACACAGTAAGATTAAAAGTTAAATGTGATTGTCCATATGAAATCATTTGTGACTCGACCGTAACATTACATACCCTGAGTGTTCATTCCCATAAGAAAGCCTGTGCTAATTTCCAGTTATTCACTGCCTAATGCTGATCCCACCCCATAGTCCCTGGAAGGTGTAGCTCTACCTTCCTTCTATGTGGACATAGAGAATTTGGATGCTGGAAGTCCCCAGTGTCACACAGTGAACTTTTGGTATTTGTGAGCATCTTTCTCAATGTCTGTTTATGTGGTAAGCAATAGATATATACCGTCCCTTTTATGGATGAATAACCCTTATGTAAATATACCAATAATTCTTTTTGTTCAGTTTTATATGTTGAGAGACTTTTGTGTAATTTCTAAATTTTTCTCACACTAGGCATGTTTCTAGGAAGTGAGATTGAATGACTTTCTGCAAATGGACCATTTCAATACTATTAGTTGCTTTCTCAGTGAGATAAATCATATGATGACTTGCTTTTGGTAATTTAGGAAACTTTAACTATTTCTAGGCTAGATTTAAAAACTGATAAACTTCGACAGAAGTACACACACTCTATTCGGTAAAACATAGGGAAAATTATCAGGAATGGCAAAGCCATAAAGACAGAAAGAGTATGCAGGTTTGATATAAATGTGTATTAAATGCCCTGCTAGTGAAACACAGAAGGAAGTTAGAAAGTCATGGCACCCTGTTGGGAAATGGAATCTTCTCAGAGTTCAAGAAACTCCCCTGAATTGTGTGCTGTACTTTTACAAATTGAAACTCCTGTGAATAATAAACTTGGATGCTTATCTGATGATACTTCCACATCTCAGTCTTTACTCTGTGTCCTGATTTGATTTTCCTGGGTGGTCGATCTTACTGCAGTTCATACCTATTATGGGCCCAATAAAAGCTGATGATGTTCATTTTTTACATGACTTCGTGGGTTGGGGATGATGGCAATAATTTTATGGAACAGGAACAACAAGTAACTTCAGAGAAGAACTTTAACCTACTCATAGAGTGAAGGATCTGAACCAGCCCAGTTGAAAATGCATTTGGTATTCATCCTCATACAAGAAAAGACACAGAATGGGGACACAACAGGTGCATATAGGTAATTATGAGAGATTTCAAGGATTTCTTGGGAAGCAGGAATTCAGAAGGGCAATTGCTACCTACCTTCCAGGTGACTCATGTGTCCTCACCCTAGCTGGATGCTGCAGGTTCACCTGTGACAACACAGCAAGGACCAGGAACATCTCGGTCCTTAAACACTGGACAGCTCAGTGATTATTTGGGTTCTACCTGAGGAGCAGAGCAGGCTGAACAGATAGAGGATGCCCTATAAGCCAGAAGGAGCTGGATGTGAGTTCCAGGGCAACTTTTGGAGGCAGAGATTCCAGGGAAAGAGCATCACCTCCACAACGCTCTCAGGGACCACGTGCATGAGCATTCTGGGCTTTGAGTGTTTCCTGTGAGTGTTTCCTCAGCGCACTGCTGCTACACAGCAGGCTGTAACCAGAACAAGGACGTTAGCAGAAGTAACATTTCATTTTATGGAAAAGCATACATGACAAGTGACTGACAGCGTATATAATGCAATAAATTAGGAGAACAGTTTATAAAAGATAAGTGAATATATTGAAAGTATGCTACTTAATATGGTTTTAATTTTGGTATTTATTACACATTTTCGAAAATTAAACATAAGCACAGGAAGCTTCTCTGTCTGTGTGCATGTCTATGCACACACACACACACACACACACACACATGCACGCGCTCTTGTGTGTATCTGTGTGTGTTGGTATGTGTGTCTAGTGATGAGACAGAGAGGGAGAGAGACAGAGCAAGAGAAAGAGATCTGTACATAATAGCAATAAACATAATTCCTAAGTGCCATGGTGAGTGTGCACACCCTCCCCTTGCACAGCCCCTTCTGACAGAGAGCATAATGAGGCCCCTGAACACATCCCTGAGTCCAGTCTGAATGCAGGATCCACATGGTGCTGGGCTGAGCCTGGGGACCAAGTCTCCCGAGCTGGTGCAGCACAGGAGAGAGCTGTGTCTTCTCACATCCAATGCAGATGACCAGGGAGGACTTAATTTCTCAGTCAGAAACTTTCATTCCTGCATCACACAGTTTCCCTTCCTGGTAGTAAAGTTAGCACATTTATTGTTAGTATATTTTGTTTTGCGATTAGTATTACATTTGTGTTTTTAGACAAGGTCTCACTATGGATTATAGGCTGGCACAGAACTCACTACGTAAAGCTGCCGGATCTTGACTCATGGTGATTCTCCTGCATCAGGCTCCTGACTGCTGGCATTAGGAGACATGCGTCACAGCCCACTAAATACATTTTTAAATGACAACGACTTCACATTGCAAAGGCACCTCAGTTCTGAGGACATTCAGTTTACTTCTGGGGGATGAAGGGTGTGCCTGGCTATCAAAAAATTGAAATGAGAGAGACAAAATAAAGGAGTATTTAAGCACATATAATATGCATGAAGCTGAAGAAACATTCTTTACTTTGCTTGGAAGTGGAGAGTTCCTTAGTCAACTGTAGTAGACTGGCACAGTCCAGGCTCTATGCTGGTCATATGATACTAAGACAGAGAGGAAACCCGAACAGACAACAGGAAGCCCTCCCTCCCCAGCTCTCTTTCTGCAATGTTTTTCCTTGGTGGTCGATCTTACTGCAGTTCATACCTATGAGACTGTGTCTCATCAAATTGGCCAAGCCCAGGAAGCTAGCATTATTAAATGGAAGCGGTTTATACAGAATAGGGCTGAGAAAGGACCAAAAGGAGCCTTGTTGTTACATGAACAAGATTTTTCATGTCCCCCTACTGACGACAATAATATGATTCCATCTCCAGCATCAAGAAAACATTCCATGGGGAGAACTCAGGAAGATGGCGACCGGGTGAGCAGCAAGGGAGCGAACCTCCTTAATAAACACCACCAGCTCGAGACAGACTTGGTGAGCGTGAATGCCGGAACCTCGGCTGGGAAGTTTAAACTGGGCGTATTTCTCTGAGATGCCGGGGGAGATGTGGTAGGGCGGACCAGGCTGCCGGGGCGAGACGTGGGAAAG
>PVLD010035611.1:0-11660 GCA_004027595.1 Dinomys branickii | reverse complement strand
TGCAGCCAGCAAGCAGGCCGGGAGGCCGATCCTGGCGACCACGGAGGCCTTGGTGTCCCCGGGGCCTGATGGTGACACGGCTCCGACCAAGGACAGCGAGGGTGCAGAGGAAGGAGAGAAGGATGAGAAGAGCGAGAGTGAGGATGGCGAGCGAGAGCATGAGGAAGAGGGGGAGAAGGACTCTGAGAAGAAGAAGAGCGCAGCGACCCACGTCCCCACGGAGGAGAGTGACCAGACCACGCCCACACCAGCCCCCTCGTCCCCCCACCGGACCGCGGAGGAGGGCGGCCATCAGACTATATCTGGGCTCGGGCAGGACGTCACTGCCACCCCCACAGTCCAGGCAGGCCCAGACTCTGGTGCGGTCCCCTCCACCCAAGTGCCCCCGATGGCCACAGAGGAGCAGGATGCAGGGAGTGATGCCCGCAGGCCGGGAGTGCCATCGAAGAAGCCCGTGTCCCGGGACCGGTTCTCGGAGGACAGCAAATTCATCACTGTTAATCCAGGTAAGTGGTGCTCGGCCCCCCGTGGGTTCCACGCTGCTGTGAGATGCCTGAGCCATCCTCTGAGAGTGGGCAGCAGGGCCCGCCATACAGCTGTAACCCCAGCAATCTGGAAGGCTGAGGCAGGAGCATTGCAAGTTGGAGCCTAACCAGGGCAGATAACAAAGACTGTCCCAGGAGAAAGATGGAGAGGAGTACATGGCAATGTAGCCCAGAGCGGAGGCCCTGGGTTCAGGCTCTAGTACTGCAGAAAATAGATGAGGAGGAAGACTTTGGGGTAGGAGTAACGTTTCATAAAGCAGTTAGTATTTTTGCACCTGAACAAAAATACCGTCTGTCTGAAGATCACTCCTTCAGATCTCAGTCCATGATCCGTGGTGAAGCACAGTCAATGACACACCGCACCCTGGCCTGGCTGGGGTCCAGGGAGGATGGTGCCTGCCTAGCAGTCTCGGGGGAGGCAACAGGTGAATAGACGTGTCTGTCTGGAGCTCTTGCGGAAGTTAGGTAGCAGGAACACCCAGAACAGGCCATGTAGCTGGTTAGCAGGCAAACCCCACAATAGCCTAACTCACTTTCAGTGGTGAGACAGAGGTCTCACAGACAGAGGACCAGATGAACAGGAAGCTATGGAACAGGACTGTGGGGAGGACTGGGACCACCTTAGCTGGTCACGGCCACCCTGGGAAGTGGCATTGACGCTGCAGTCAACAGAAGGAAAGGTTTCAGTCTGGGAAGAGCTGGTGTTAATGCCCGGTCTCTGCCCTAAAACTGCGGCCCTGTGTGTCAGAGGTGCTTGCGCGGTATGCCTTTCCCAGCTTTCAGGTAGTGAGATGCGGCCGAGCCAGGTCTGGCTGTCGCTCGCTTGGCTCCGGTCCCTTCCGAGGTGGCGGCACTTTCTGTGCTTTGTCATGTGCTCCGACCTGCACGAACCTTCCTCGTAGCTTCCACAGGGAACACAGCATGAAGGGTTGTCATTGTTGGGAGGGGTTTTTTTAATATGAAATTCCTCATTTTGCCAGACAAGAAGATGTTTAGCAACAATTTTTTTATCTAAGCTGTTGTGGAGTTATAAGAGTGCAAAAAAGGCAACTGGTAAATATTTATTTGCTTTTGCACATGTAAACATTAAAATTCATCTAAAGCTGAGATCTCATATGTTAAGATCCAACTTAGAATAAATTTTCATGTTTTGAATTACTTTCCCTCAAGGCGGGTATGAGCTATTTCTTAAAGTAGAGGTCTCCTATGGGTATTGCCGACTGTTGCCATTTTGGGGAGTGGCGCACAGGAGTCGTCTGTGGAATCGAGAGAAGGAAGTAAGAGGGCAGCCACGGACTGTCCTGTTGGACCTCGAATCTTGTCTAGGGTGTGTGGCAAGAATGTTGAATTTCTTTCATCCGAGGCTGTTAAAGAAGTGTTACGTGGTACTGCCGTACCCTTGGCACTGGACTAGACCGTGGGAATAGAACACAGATCAGGAAAGACTTCCACTTCCCAGTGGTTTGTATTGAGAGAGGGTGTTTGAGAATATCCCAGTAAACATGATTGTAAAAGGCATGTCAGAGGGTAAAGTTGGGGGTGGGGTCCCCGTAGCACTGAGCGTTCCAGGGTGCTGGGTGAGCAGAGCCCCAAGAAGTGAGGAGCTGGCCATGCAGAGGTGCACGGAGGTGCATTCTGGGTTGCGGGAGCAGCACTGCTAGAGACCCTAAAGCAGGGACGAGTCCGGGTCTGTTAAGGAGCTCTCAGCTGCCTGCGCAGCTGGACGGTGGAATGTGGAGGAGAGACGAGGATGTGTGTAGAGGCGGGCAGTGCTCAGGTAAGGGAGGTGTTGGCCGTCATGCTGAGGGTTGGATTCTGAGATGGGAGAGGTTACTCACCCCATTCACTTTTCTGAAAGATCACTTGGGCCTCCACACGGAGACCTTTAGGGGAGGTGGGGGTAGACACAGGAAGCCCCGTTAGGAGGCAATGGTGTATTTTCTGTGTAGAGCAGCAGTGGATTTGGACTTATTTGTCAGCTTGCATGGTCTGACTTTCGGACTGAGGACTCCTACACAGTAGTGTTCTCAGCCTGTTCCTCAGTTATCCCTGTGCCCGCACTCCTGGAAAATGTGGCTGCTGGGAGTGTGGGCTCAGAGCGTGCACGGTTGGAGGAGCTGCAGGAGAGCAAGGTCCCAACTGCTGCAGATGCAGGGCAATGAAGTCAGACTGCAGACCCAGGAGACCAGAGAAAAGGCAGGGTAAGCATTGGGGAGAGCCACCTCCAGGAATGGGGTGCATGGGGAGCTGGCATCGGCCCTGCAGGTATGAGACAATGTCTATCAGCCTTGGCAAGAGCATCTTGTCAAATGGGATCAGCTCAGGAAGCCCAGTGCCCTACTCACTCAGGTACCTCGGGCAGGCCTTGCTCAGTGTCGTGTAGATACAGAAGAGAAGAAGTCTTTGGGCAGAGCAGAAGGTGATGTGAGCAAACACAGGCAGTTTCTTATTGGGAACAGGAAGCAGGCACTGTCGGGCCCCATGCCCCATGGTAACAGTGGCACATTGGAGGACATGCTGTGGAAAGTCAAGAGTGTGGCTGGACTGGAATGAAATCAACCTGCAGGAGCATCCGTCCTGCCCTTGCCCTTGTGAACCACAGCATCACCTTCAGCTCCGGAGCAAGGTCCTCTTCTTCCCAAAGCCGAGACCCTGCCTTCCAATGTGAAAGTTTACACTTGAAAGTGGTAGCGAGATTGTTTAAGCCTGGGGTCAGCAAAGTTCTTAAGCAAAGGCCAGATGGTAAATGTTTTCACTTTAGCAGGCACGGGTGTCAGTTACCCACCTTGGTCTGGCTCCAGCACAAAAGCAAACCTCGGTAAGACTGAAAGGGGTAAAAATGAGCTCAGACACCAACGAACCTTTTCGAAAACAGCAGACTGACTTGTCCGCAACCTGGTGTTGGCCATTCTTTCTACTTAGGCGGGTCGATGTGTGCACCTGTTGATTATTAACAGACGGAAGTAATTTGAGGGCCAAATCCATGCCCCCAATCATCCCTGTTGCCCAGGCTCTCACTCTACTTTGTCTGCCTCATCCTTTCCCCCATCTGCCTCTTCCAGCTTATTCATCATTTTCTATGAAGTACTCGTCAGGTTAATGTTAGTGCTGCACTTTTCAAGTCTCGGATATACGCTTGCTTAAGAGTTTTTCTCATTTGTTTTCACATTAAATGAAAATGATTGGAACAAATTTGGTATCTTTGCAAAAAGTGCCTGATTTCAAAATGACCACATAGGTTATATTTTTCCCGTGACTCCAATAGCCCTGATAAAATACTTTATTATTTAAGAAATGCTTTTTAAGTGCTATGCACAATAGCTTTAGTGATACTTCCTAGGGAGAAGGAAGGGGAATTCCTTTCCTTCTTTCCTTAGGAGGGCCAACTTGCGGACCTACAGAAACCAGAACCAGGCACTAAACATTCGGCAGCAGTACGGAGCAAGGAGAAGCAGAGTCTGTTGGACTTTGCTCACTCAGCCCTGCCCTGTTACTGCCATGAAAATTGCCTTATAAGCCAGAAACCCAAGTGTGTGTGCAGAATGCCCGACACACACACAGTTCTTTATCGAGGCGGTGTCTCACTATGCTCCTCTAATTTTTAACTGACTGCAGATCTTAACTTTTTTCTAAGGTATGTCACACTGACTACTTATCCCTCGGTCACCTAGGGCCACCAGGGTTACCTTATAATTAGTACTGATTTTGGTACCTCCTCTCAGGACACATAGCGGTCTCTGGAAACACTTCTGACCCTCACAGCTGGCAGTAGCGTGGTCTTGCCATACATTGGGTGCAGTCCCAGGTAGTGGTGAATGGCAGGCAGTGAGCAGATCACCCCAAAATAGGGAGCTTTCCAAAATGTCGGGAGTGCCAAAGTTAGGAATCCTTGATTTTTGGTATTCATATAGTTTCTTCTATACAGAAGCTTACTTCAGGAAAAAATAAAGTCTTACTAGTGAAAAGAAACACAATACCTCCAGGTTCTTGGAGACAGGGCAGAGATGGTGAGTGCAAGACCCAGCTGTCTGGAGATTGGAACAGTGGGCCGTAGTGCAAAGAGACCATACCAGTTATCACAGTTACCAGCGGGACTCCAGAAATTGGTTCTCTGCCAAGGCAGGCTGGGTTACACAGTCTGCATTCTGGGAGATATTTTCTGTATAATTCTGCTTGCCTGTGCTCTGCACTGGTGTCCTGCTGGGGTGTGAAGGTTAGTACCAGCTGAGAGTAGGCTCAAGGGGTTGTTTGGCTACAGAATATGGTTTTGTGTCATCTCACAAAATATCTGGGTCCTTGGACATTTCTTTCCCCCAAGTAATCTTTGAATGGTACAGAGGGGGCATCTCTTAGGTGGCATGAGTGAAGGCAGTGCATGCCTTCACCGTGATTTTAGAAACACATGATCTTGTACGAAGTGGTGATGGTGGCAGGCTGGTAGGTTGGCACTGGCTGTATTTATGGGCTTGGAATTACAGTAGGAGCTCCTGCGTTTCCCCACATCTGCTGATGGTGATGGTCTGGTGACACAGGTGTGTGTGAAGCGGCATGGGAGGCTTGTTCACAGGAACCACAGGCACTGGTCAAGGCGATGCATGGTGGGTGCTGTCCTCCCGCTCACACGTGTGAAAGGGGCACAGAGCTAAGTACTATTGCAGCGGATATATGTACCTGTGATGAAAGAGCAGTCTCTTCTGCAACTATCTGTTAGGGCCCAGAGAAATAAAGAGAAATCTCATGGCCCAGAACGAAAGAGAAGCAGCCCACCTTATCATTTCACACTTGTGGAAACAGCTTCCATTCAAAAGAACAGAAACCAACAAGTGTTTGTAAAAATGTACACTAATGGGCCCCTTTTTGCATTGCTACTAGGAATGTAGGAGGTGCCACTTCAGGGAAACATGGTGTAGCTTTTCCTCAAAAAATTAAAAATGCAGGTGTCGTATGACCCAGCAGCTCTACTTCTGAGTACACACCCAGAACAACTGACAGCAGGATCAGAGACATATTTGCACACCCATTCACACAACTACCAATAGGTTGAAGTCACTCAGGTGCCCATCTGCGAATTAGCGGATGAAGAAAAACTGACTCATGCAAGCAGTGGCATAGTATCGGGCCCTGAACAAACATCCTGTTACATGCCCCATGCGGATGGACCTTGAGTACAAGCTGCTTCAAAAGCACATATCCTGATTGCCTTTATGGAGGGTGCCATGATTAGTTCAGCCTATAGAAATAGACAGTGGCATGGTTACCTGGGTTAAGATGAGGCATGAGCAGTACTGAGTCAAAGAGTGCAGAATTTCAATATTGTGAGATGAGAAAGGTCTCAAGATTGGTGCCCACCAATATACATACACCTAACAAGACCAACAGCATCCTTAGAAGTGTTGAAGCTGATAGCTGTCACGTGATTTTTATCAAAAATGGAGGGGATAAGCCTTCTTGACTTGCAGTGGGTGATTGTTAATGAGTACTAAGGTGTTTCGGGATGCAGATGGGCTATAAATGTCTGATGTGCAAACATCCTTCCATCTCTCTGCACCCCCAGACTCGTGACAGTGCCGTTGCGGAGACGTGATATCGAGGTTTCTCCCAGGTCCTGGCTAAGCCTATGTTGTGGGGCATGGAGCCTTTCGGCTTGGTCCATCGCATATATATCTGCCTGTAGCATTTATAGTACATTGTGCTCTTCCTTATATGCTTCCACTGGGATGAGAGCCAAGCCAGGAAAAGGCAAACAGCATTAATTCAGCGATGACATATGCCACTGAAAACTGTTTTTCTTTTTTTTTAATGATTTTGAAAAGCAGAATGGAAGTACGTTACTCAGAGGCTGCTCGATGTGGCAGTGGGTACTGGGAGGGGGACTAGGGTTGCAAGGAGGTGGCCAAGCCTCCCTGACCTCCTCCCTCAGTGCTCTGAGAGGGCTGCTGGGCATTTTTCCCCCTTGCTTCCTGTGAAGATGTTTCTGGAGCCCACACAGTCTCTGTGTCTGGGTGCTGGCTGGCTGCCTAGTTTTGACCCTTCCAGCAGACATGCTTGGCACCCCATCCATGTGGGGAGGAGTGCAGAGGTACTTAGGGGTCACTGAATGGACTGTGCCATATAGGCAGAGCAGCAGCACAGTTGATTTCTGATACATAGAAAAATAAAATCTCTTCAAATCTGAATGAGGAATCTGGGCACAGTGACACATACTGTGATCTCGGGACAAAGGGAGGGGGAGGGAAGGGGTCGCAAATTCAGGTCCCTCCCGTGTAACTCAGCAAGACCCTGTCTCAGTTCTTTACAGTTTGTCTTTAAAGGTTCATTGCTCAGTGGTAGGGCAACCCTGGGTTTGATCCCAAGTATGCACGGATGGATGGATGGACAGACAGCCCCCTGACTTTGTTTTCTTCTGGCCTTGCTGATCAGGCTGCCATCCCAGAGATACCCCCATTACTCCCCGAGAGTCTCCCTTCGTGGCGGAGGGATCTGAGGCATGCAGGCAGTTTGCTCAGTTTAAGTGACTCAGTGGGCGGCAGACAGCAAGTGTCAAGTGGTAAATTCTCGAACTAAACAGCTTGGAATTGTGCACCACCCAGAGGAGACTAAAGAAATGTAAGAGAGACTTTCTCCATCCTGCTGCAGATGAGAATTTTTGCTCTGTCCCGCACATCCATGCTGCATACACTGCCCAGCACCTCCCTGGTCCGTGGTAGCCTTTGCAGGTTTCAGGGTCGCTGTCTCAGCTCATGCTGGTGTGCATGTAACCCAGCCGTACTTAGTAATGGCCCCAGAACACCAGGCTCCCGATGCTCATGGTTCATATACACCAGACAGCAGCCATAAAGGGATCCCATTGTGCGAAAAGATACAAGTTCCCTACTTAACAAGAGAAAGGTTATAAGCTGAGGTTTCTAAGGTGTTCAGAACAGCACACTTTTTTGAGACAGCACACGCACACAGGCATTCTAAACTACTGTGTAAATATGTACATGAATCAAGTGTGTACATATGGGGAAACAACTATACACCTAGTGTTTGGTGCCATCTGTGGCTTCAGACACCTCCTGGGGTCGTGCAAGGCAGCAGAGGAGGTTGCTAAGGTCTGGGTTCACAACCTGCGCAGTGTGTTATGGGTGCCCAGAGATGTACAGCCGTTCCTAGTAGTTTGCTGTTTTCGTGGAGCCGCAGAACAAATCGCACAGCAGCACAACTGTGTATGTGAAGGTCATTAGAAGTGTGGCCAGGACTTCTTTCGGGGCAGACTTGCCAGTCCTGTCTTATCACAGGTAGTTTTGTGGTAGGTAGCCTTTAAGCACAGCTCTGCTGACTTCTCCTGCACACTTAGATCTTACGGTCAGGACTCAGAGGCCAGAGACATTCGGTACACTCACTGTCACTGCCACTCTGCCGGACATGTGAGGAGGGAGTGGGAAGCGGTCATGGATGCTGGTGATGAGCCACAGCAGGGGGCAGGGCATTGGTAGCGATGAACCTGGCAGGGCTGGTAGCGTGATAGTTACAGTGGTGAATATTACCCAGGTACAGACTAGTGCAGCCAGCATTGTGAAGTTTGTATATGCACAAGCAGTTGTAAGTATTATTATAGCGGAGCCTCATTTCACACACTTAAACCTTTCCACGATTCTGGTCACAAACCTAATTGGTGAAGAATCAAGTCAGACCTCCCCAGAAGTCCCACATTGAACTTAACCACTGAAATTGATTCTGTTCTCATCCAACTCATGTTGAGCAGGTTGAGACCAGAACAGTGGAAAGAATGAGGTTGTTGAACCAAGGTACCACTGTCTGCATTTACAGAGGTCAGTGAGGCACAGAAAGTGAGGCCCCTTACCCAGAGTTGCACAGCTAGTAGGGGACAGAGCCTTCTTACTGATCTTCTAAACACAGAGGGAAATTGGGCTTGTGTAGGGGACCTACAGCAACAACAGCACAACTACAGTTTCAGGGAGCGGCGAGAGTGGTACAAGATGATGCTGGCCATGGGTGTGCGATGCGGGCTTTACTCAGTTTGTGCCTGCTGCCAGGCAGGGCGAGAAGCCCTGCATATGTGTCTGTTCACTGATTGGTCCCAATGCTGCCATTTTAAAGAGTAAGACCTTTAGTTCCAAGCTAGTTTCAGTTATGGTTGAAGATCATGCAGAAGGTGTCAGAACAAGGATTAGAACCGGCAATATCAGCTATACTCTGCCCTGCAGGGATGGCACAGAGCGAGGACAACAGTAAGCCAGCGTGGGGAATACATCCTTGTCAGTGGACTCAGAAGAGGAGAAGGCAGAGAGAGGGCCCGGCCTGGCCTGGCCCCCTGTTGTGTGGATGAGTCTGGAACACAGCTGTACAAGAGGGCCGATGCAGGGTGACTATCAGGGGTTGCTGCTCCTGTGTGGAACTCAGGGTCAACCTGCGGCCTGAGGAGCTCCTAGGAGAGTGGCAGGAGCAGATCTCAAGAGTCACTGGAGTTGAGAATCCAGTCCCGTAGAGACAAATCCTGTGGGTTTGACACAGAATCAGCTGTGTAGTGTCCACATACAAACCCCATACCTGCCTCCTTTTCGTGTCCGTTCCATAAAGAGCTGACCAAACCAGTGACCTACTGTGGTCAGCAACATTTCCTGAAGCTCTCACACCAAGGTCTCCTCCACAGCCACTGCTGCTTGGACACTGTCCCCACCGGGATTTCAGAGAGCACCAAGGCTGTTCCTGAGACGCTCCAATGTGATATGGTCACATGCACCAAGCACTGCATTGTGCAGCCTGAGTCTGAGCCCAGCCCTGCCCCAGGCCTGTTGTCAGTTCCAGTCCCTCATCCTGCACACACAACCTTCAGTCCGCTGGCAGTTGGCACAGCGGGCTGTGCTCAGTGGCTGCGACTGTGTTCTGTCCTGGGCCTCCCTGAGAATCTGAAGAAAACTTTGAATTCTCACTTTGTGGAGGAAGCAGGAAGGGACAGATGGAAGTGCCACCCCAGAGACAGGGCACAAGGTAAGGGGCCATTGGCCCTCACAAAGACAGCCACTGCCAGCCCCTTCAGAAGCACAGAAGTCTGAAGTAGTCTTGCAGGTTTCAGGACAGTAGACACACCATGGACGTTCCATCCGTGTCTGTTCAGGAATGTGTGAGGGAGTAATGTGGCCGTGAATGCTTTCCAGCAATTTAGCTTAGAAGAGATAGGACTTCTGCTTCCTGCTCCATCTACCTGCGATGTGTAGCACAGACAAGACCCTTTTCTGTACAGAGTGGAGCAGGGAGAGAAGACCCTGGAAGTTTCCTCTACCTGAGGGCTTCCTGAGTAAATGGTGAGTTCACTGCATATGTGGCCTGTATGGGCAACCCTCCTGACATTTTTCATTAGCACGATCTCGTGGACTTTCAGATGGCCCCACCACTACCCAAATAATTGCCTGGCTCCGCTGACACCTCCTGGGGCCCCACAAAATCATTCTCATTTCCATGCTGGTTTCTCTGGCTGGATACCTTTGCTTTGCAATGCAAACATAACATGCAGGGGAGATTGCATGCCTGATGTGTCCACCCTGGCCAGTACTTCAACCTCCTCTAGGACTAAATCCATGAGCCTTAACTGACTGTGCAGCCTTAACTGACTGGCTGAGCTAGCTTCTGGTTTTCTTCTGACTCCCTGTTCATAGTGCTCTTGCAGTCCCACCAGACACAAGGTGTCCCTCCAGAGCTCACTTTTGCTCCTGCACTTGTCCTGTGAGCTCCCATGCCTCCTACACATCATACTGTACACATTACTTCCAGAGACAGGCCTGAGAGCCCCAAGCATCTGCTTCGTGCTTCCCTACGTGGTCACGTTCATTGTATTCAGATCACACTTTTCGTGGGCCACCTCTTTCTTTTAAGTGGGCATAGGGTTCCCCAGTGTGGTGTGCTGAGATCCATTCTGGCACACCACACCCAGCAGATGCCCATGCCATGTGGAGAGTGGGCAGGCACAAATCGGCCAGCACAGTGAGTGATGCAGCCTATAAATGCAGGGTCTCTGGGATGTTATAGGGTCAGTGTGCTTCACCTGCCCGCCTCTGTGTTGTTGCTGATGAGCAAGGGAAGAATTGTCCCACCCACCTCGGGTCTGTGACAGAAAGCAGTGAGGTGTTGCCGGCAGAAGACATCAGTGAAATGCACCACTGGATGACAAGGATTCTTGCCTCCTTAAACACGTGACCCCAAGGACAATCCCTTCTCTCCTGCCCAGCCCACCTGCTGTCCCTTGGAAACCCAGCCTGGTGAAGCCTCCATTTAGTCTGTTGCCCAGAGTGACACCAGGCTGGGTAGTGCTGGGCTCCTCTTCCCAAGGTAGGTGGAATCTTTGCCTACCATAATGAGGCTGTAGCCAGCTTGGGGCTTTGCAGGGGGCTGCCCCTTGAGGCTGCAGTGAACTCTCACAGTGTCTCCACCTGCCTCCTACGCTCCTCCCTGTCCCAAACACACACTTGGCCTTCTACCACACACCTGGCTATTTCCCAGCATTTGCCCCACAGTTGTGGGGAGACTGGGATCTCGCACTGGGGCCTAAGGATACTTCTGAAGATCTTCAGGGCCTGTCAAGGGGGAGGAAGTAGCTGGGTAAAGGTACTCCTTGATGAAGGAAATGCCTGCACCAAATGGTCAACTTTTCCTCTGAACCTAGGTCTGTGGGTACAGTTAAGGCATAGCTTCCTGCCTTTGTTACCTGGCAGCTTTTGGAAGGATCAAGGTCAAGAGATAGAATGGAAGGACATGCTTTAAGGACCACATTTAAGGACAAACAGGCCTCTTTGGAGATCTGAGAAGGCCAGTTAGAGGAAACATTAGCATGCACCCACTGGGAGGAACTGGGATTCAATCTTTGTCACTCATAAACCCACCAGGGCAAGAGTGTCACTGCCCTATCTTGAATCCCATGCCCACCTTGCCAGAAGAGCAAGAAGCCTCACAATAAGTGACTGTCCCACTGTGGACATGTCCCAAAGCTGAATCAACATGCAGCCACAGCAGGACAGGGCAGTGGAAGAGAAACTGGGAAGAATCAGTGGCACCTTAGTCCCAAGGACTGTCTCAGTTCCCTCTTGAGCCCTACTGTGGAGCTTGCCCTCCCTCACT
>PVLD010035610.1:0-11660 GCA_004027595.1 Dinomys branickii | reverse complement strand
TGCTAAGCAATAATCGATGACAGGATATTAGATTAATAGTGTATATCTGTATGTGTTAGCCTGAACACACACTTCGAAGATATCAATATGTAAAGCAGCAACAAGCGGTGTTTTTTTTCTGTTGTTGTTGTTGTTGATGTTGTTGCTGTTGTTGATGTATGCCTGTTTTCTTTCTTGTCTTTGGATTTTTGGTTCTTGTCTTTTTTTTTTTTCTTTTTTCTTCTGTTGTTGAGAGGATCAACTGTCTGACTAAATTTGCATGTCTGTATATGGGTCCATACATCTACAATTCGAAGATATCAATGGATAAAGCAACAACTACTGTTGAGACCATATAACCTTGTCTATAGATTAGTTGTGATTGTACTATTTTCTATGATAATGGGTGTCTGTTTGTCAATATGTCTTTGTACTTTTATGTTTCTAAAATAAAAAAAAAAAGAAGGAATCCACTACACAAGACAAAGGGAGGGAGGAAAAAAAGGGGGGGGCCAACAACACAAAAATAACATGACAAGGGTAAGTCAATCAGTTATAATCATCAATGTTATTGGTTTCAGTTCACCAATCAAGACACAGATTGGTAGAATGGATCAAGATACAAGATCCAACAATATGATGCATACAAGAAACACATGTAATTTAAAAAGAAATTCAGAGGCTGAAAGTCAAAGGATGGAAAACTACTACTCCATGTGAGAGGAATCTAGAAAAAAGCAAGGGTAGCTGTTCTATTGCACACAAAGTGGATTTCAAGTCGAAACTAATTAAGAGAAAAAAAGGTCACTACATGCTTGTAAAGGGAATAATCCAAGAGGAAGAGAACCACCATAAATACACACACAACAAATATAATGACCCAACTATGTGAAACAAATATTAACAGGCATGAAAAGTCAAATAAAGAAATGAAATAAGCAGTAATACAACTGTATTGGGGGAATTCAATACCCCACTCTCACAAAAAGACCTAGCAACCAGACAAAAAAATCAATAATGAAATTTTAAAACCGAACCAAACTTTTGAACAAATGGACTTACGAGTGTTCCACCCCAGAACATCACAATGCACATTCTTCTCAGCTGCACAAGGGACATTCTCCAAAACAGATGCACATACTAGCTTATAAAACAAATGAAATTACCCCATGCACATTATCAGACCACAGTGCAATGCAATTGGAAATCAATGGCAAAAGAAACCACGAGAACTTCATAAACACATGTACATTAATAGTACCCTCCTGGACAACCAGTGGTTCACAGATTAAAGAAGAAATTAGACCATTTCTACAATTAAATGATAATGACAATACAATATATACAACAGAACTTATGCGACACAATGAAAGCAGTCCTCAGAAGGAAATTTATAATAGTAAAAACCCATATCAGGAAAACAGCAAGCACAAATAACAGTTAACCTCAAAGGAGAGCAGGCTAAGCCAAAAGCTCATACAAGGGAAAAAATTATCAAGAGCAGAGCAGAAATTAATACACTAGAGACCAAAAAAACAATACAGAGAATCAATGAATTAAAGAGTTGGTTCTTTGAAAGATTAAATAAAACTGACAAACCCTTAGCCAACCTCAGCCAAAAAAAGGAAAGACTAAATTCCACACAATTAGGAATGAAAAATCACAACAGACTCTGCAGAAATCCAGAAGATCACATATACTTACTTTGAAAACTTTTACTTTAGTAAGATGGAAAATGCAGAAATGAACAGATTCCTAGATAAATGTGAATTACCAAAGTTGAGTAAGATATAAAAATCCTAAATAAACCAGTATCAATCAATAAAATTGAAGATGTAATTAAAAACCCACCAACAAAGAAAATAAGCCCTGACAGATTCACTGAAGAATTCCTCAAGAAATTTAGAGAAGACCTAACACCACTACTTCTCAAACTCTTTCATGAAATTGAAAGGGAAGCAATAGTTCCAAATTCATTCCTGGAAATAAGCATTACCCTGGTATCAGAACCAGAGAAGGACCCAATTAAGAAAGGGAATTACAGACCAATCTCCCTAGTGAACAAAAAGCAAAAATCCACAGTAAGATAGTAGCAAATAGAATACAGCAAATCATCAAGAAAATCATACACCATGAACAAAGGGGATTCATCCCAGGGATGTGGGGATGTTTCAACATATGTAAATCAATAAATGTAACACACCACATTAAGAGCCTAGGACAAAAAATCATATGATCATCTCAACAGATGCAGAAAAAGCTTTTGAAAAAGTCCAGCACTCGTTCATGATAAAAAAAAAAAACCTACAGAAAATTGGAATAGATGGTCTTTATCTCAAACTGATAAAAGCCATCTCTGACAAACCAACAGTCACCATCATACTGTCTGTAATGTCTCTCTCTAAAATCAGGAACAAGACAAGGAGGTCCACTGTCTCCACTCTTTTTCAACATAGTCTTGATAACTTTAGCCACAGCAATTAGAAAAGAAAAATAAATAAATGGAATAAGGGTAGGAAAGGAAGAAGTTTAATTATTATTTGCAGATGACATGATACTCTACATAGAAGACCCCAAAAACTCCACTAAAAAACTGCTAGGATTAATGAGCAAATTCCTTAGTGTAGTTGTATACAAAGTCAATACTTAAAAATCAGTAGATTTCCTGTACATGAATAACCAACTCACTGAGAAATTAGGGAAACACCACCTTTCACAATAGCACCCAAAAAAATCAAATACCTATGAATCAATCTAATGAAGAATATAAAAGACTTCTACACTGAAAATTACACTACTCTGAAAAAGGAGAATGAAGAGGATATCAGAAAATAGGTAAATCTTGCTCTTCACCAAAACAGTGAAAATGGCCATACTTCCAAAATTGTTATAAAGATTTAATTCAAGTCTGATAAAAAATTCCAATAGCATATCTCACAGAATTGAAGAAAACAATCCTAAAATTCACTTGGAACCAGAAAAGACCTGGAATAGAAATGCAAGGCAGGGACATCACAATGCCTGACTTGAAATTATACTATAAAGCTACTATGATAAAAATAGCATGGTACTGGCCAAAAAAAAAAAAAAAACAGATCCAAAGATCAGTGGAACAGATTAGAAGATGCAGAAACAACTTGAGACATACTCAGCCACCTTATCTTTGACAAAGGGGCCAAACACCTTCATAAGAAGAAAGCCTCTTTAATAAAGAGTGATGGAAAAACTGGCTCTGCACATGCCAAAGATTCATCATGCACTAAACTAAATTTGAAATTGATCAAAGATCTAAATATTAAAATAGAAACAATAAATGTGCTAGAAGATAGAATAGGTAAAACTCTTGAAGACACTGGTACAGGCAAAGACTTTACGGTATTTGGATCTGTTTTTTTTTTTTTTTTTCTTCTGGAATCACACAGGAACTATGACAAAGAATCAACAACTGGTATCTCGTCTTATTAAAAAGCTTTTGCACAGCAAGAGAAACTATTAACAGGGTAAAGAGACAACTCACAGTGTGGGCAAAAATGTTTGCCAGCTGTTCCTCACACCTTAAGGATGACTATCAAGAAAATATAAAGAACTCAAAAAAAAAAAAAAAATCAGACCTCCCAAATGTAAAGACCCCATCCAAAAATGGGAATCTGAGATGAACATAAACATCTCAGGTGAAGACACAAACAGCAAGTAAATATAGAAAAAAATGTTCAACATCACTGCCCATTCGAGAGATGTAAATTAAAACAACACAGATTGCATCTCACCCTGGAAATCACTATTATCAAGAAAGCAACCAGTAACAAATGCTATAGGGGCTGTCGGGGAAAAGGAACCCTTCTCCACTGCTTGTGGGAGTGTAGACTGGTGCAACCACTGTGGAAAGCAGTATGGAGGAGACGCCTCAAAAAACTAGAATTGGGAGCCAGGCATGGTGGTACACACCTGTAATTCCAGCACTCAGGAGGCTGAGGCAGGAGGATCGTCGGGAGTTTGAGACCAGCCTGGGCTACAAAATGAGCTCAAGGCCAACCTGAAATAGCGAGACCCTGTCTCAAAAAGACCAAAACAAAACAACCTAGGATTGGAGTTTCCATTTGACCCAGCTATTCCCCTGCTGAGTATCTTCCTGAAAGAATTAAAAACATCATACCACAGTGATATATGTGCATCCATGTTTATAGCAACACAATCTATAATAGCCAGATCTTAGAAACAAGCCAACTGCCCATAAGCCAAGGAATGGATAAAAAAGATGTGGTCTTTTTATACAATGGAGGATATTTATATACTCAGCCATAAAGAAAGATAAAGTGGAGGCTTTTATAGGTAAATGGATGCAACTCAGACCATAATTGTAACTGAAATAAACCAAACACACATGTGCAAACAGCACATTGTCTTCCTAGTGTAAGAAGCTGGAAGAGTAAATGAGATAAAATATACATATATATACAGTAGATACTATAAAATGGGAAGAAACTGTTCAAAAGGAAAGAGAAACTAGGATGGGGAAAGGAGAAAAGGCAGGGAAAGTAAAACAAACAAGATATATATATAAAAAATATGTATATACACACACAATAGTTATATTACTAATTTCCTTCAGTTACTGAAAAGAAAGATTTGTACTAATATTGTTTGGACAATCAAATGCCTGTATCTTGTAAAAAGATAACAAATACACAATGTATTAACTATTGTCATCTTCCTACTATCTTGTGTTAAAACTTTTTCTTTTCTCTTTAAAAGAAAAAAACTAGAAGACAAAGTAAACACAAATTCACGGGCTGGGGATGTAGCTCAGCTGCACAGTGCCTGTCTGGCAAGCATGAGGCCCTGAGTTCAATTCCTGGTCCAATAACCAAAACAGCAAAAAAAACAGAAGACCAGCTGAAGGAAGTAAGAGTACAAATCAATGAAATTGAAAACAAACAAAAATTAGTAAAAATCAATAAAATTGTCATTGTTCTAAGGGTCCGATACCAAATTATACACAAACTCCTAGAAATCAACAACAAAGAACAATTCAATTCAAAAATGAGCAGAAGACTTGAACATATCTCCACGTGAAGGAGCACAAGACACAAGTCACAACCAGCAGGTACCACCATCCATCAAGGTAGCCATGTCAGCAGAGTAAACTGCTGGTGAGGGCGCAGAAAAACAAGAAACCTTGTGCACTACTGGCAGGAATGTAAAAAGGTCCAGCCATTCTGAGAAAAACGAGGCAGCCAACCCCCCCCATTAGAATCATATGGCTCAAAAATTCCAGTATATATCCAAAATATTTAAAAGACCTATTTCCACACCTGTATTCATTGCATTATTCACAATAGCTAAAATATGGAAGCAACTAAGTGCCCATCTGGGGTACACAGATAAACAGAAACCAGTGCACACATGTCAATCTCTCTTACAAAGGAAAGAAATTCTGGCGTTAGCTATACTACAAGGTAGATAAGCCCTGAAGACATTCTGCTGGTGAACTAATTATGAAAAAATTCTGAATGACCCCCCCTAAAATCACGTACTTAAGAGTAATTAAAATCATGGACACACAGAAGAATGGTGTTTCCCAGGGGCTGAAGGATGGTGAATGGGGAGGTGCTGCTTAATAAGCACAAAGGATAAATTCTACTAGATGAAGAGAGTTACGGAAATGGACAGTGATGATAGCTGCACAAATCATGGATGGAATAATACAGTATTTATCACTCTTACACTGTACAATTAAAATCAAGCATGGTGCTGCACACCAGTAATCTCGGCTACTTGGGAGGCTGAGGCAAGAGGATCATGAGTTCAAAGCACAGTCTGGGTTAACACTGGGGAAACCCATATTAAAAATTTTTTTAATTAAGTAAAAAAAATCAGCACTTAAGACTGCATACTTAAAAATAACTACGATGATAAACTTTATGTTCAGTTTTATGTTACGCTTTTTTAAAAAAATCATTGGTACCAATACCACAAAGAAAAAAAATTAATGAAACCACAATCTAGCTCTTCATTAAGATTGATAAAATAGTCTCGGTGTGGGGGTGCCCATCTATAATCCCAGCACTCAGGAGACTGAGGCAGGAAGATCATTGAGAATTCCAGACCAGCCTGGGCCACAAAGTGAGCTCAAGGTCAGCCTGAACTGCAAAGCAAGACCCTGTCTCAAAAAGAAAAAAAAAAAAAAATTTTTTTTTTCAATAAAACTCCTTCAAACTCAGAACATTCTCCTGCCTCATCCTCCTGAGTGCTGGACTACAGAGGAGTGCTCTACCACACCCATCCTGCAATAGCATTTTTAAAAGTAAAGCACTGTACTTAGAAATAAATTTAACCAGGGAGCTGAAAGATCTGTATACTGAAAACTACAAAACAAATGAAAAAGCCAGGCATGGTGACACACACCTGTAATCCCAGTACTCAGGAGGCTGAGGCAGGAGGATTGTTGTGAAATCCAGACCAGCCTGGGCTACAAAGAGAGCTCAAAGGCCAGCCTGAACTGCAGAGAGGGAAAAAAAAAAAAAGAAAGAAAAAAATTGAAGATGCAGAGGTCGAGAGGTCTCTCACGTTTGTCATTAATACTGTTGGCCAGGGGTGGTGGCACATTCCTATAATCCCAGTACTAAAGAGGCTGGAGCACAGGAATCACTGAGATTTTGAGGCCAGCCTGGGCTCCACAGTGAGTTCAAGGCTAGCCTGAACTACACAATGAGACACTGTCTCAAAAAAAGTGTTTTTTTTAATATACTGTAAAAATGCCCATACTACTCAACGTGATCTACACATTCAATGCAATCTTTGTCAAAATTCTAAAGGCCTATTTCACAGAAATTACAATGTTATAATTTATATGGAACCATACAATCTTATTAAAAAAAACGAAGTTAGAAAAAAAAAACCACAGATTCCAAACATATTACAAAGTTACAGTAATCAAAACAACATAGTATAGGCATAAAAACAAGACACAAACATCAACAGAATAGAAGTCCAGAAATCATCCACACATTTTTCAACCAATTGTTTTTTGATAAATATGCTACAAAAACATAATAGGGAAAGACAGTCTCCTCAATAACTGGTGATAGTTAAAACAGGATGTCTACATACGAGAGCAACTATAGCTTTATCTATATACGTGGAAATTTTTAAGTGGTTAAAGATGTGAACATAACATCTAAAACCATAAAAGTCTTCACAAAGTTGTGCATGGTGGTGCACCCCTGTAATTCCAGCACTCGGGAGGCTCAGGCAAGAGAACTAACACAAGTTTGAGATTAGCCTGGGCTACATAGTGAGTTCACGGCCAGCCTGAACTACACAGCAAGCAAGACCCTGTCTCAAAAAACAAACAAACAAAAAAAAAAAAAAAACAAGCATTAAGCTCAGTTATAGGAAAAAAACAAAACTACCCTCACTAGTATCACTAGTATAATAATCCAAATTAGAAAATGAAATTTAAAGCTGTTCAATGGATATCCCATTTTGTGATAAAGCATCTTGAATAGTCAGTCACCAAGTTTTACTCTGGTTTTTAATTCATAGTCAAAATCTAACCATTTATTTACTTAGCAAATACTTGCTGTGCTGCGCCTGTCCTAAGCATGTCAATAACTTTTACATATTTGGTGATCTGGATCCTGCACAAACCGTAGTCCCCCAGGAGAGTGTGAAACTCTCTGAATTCAATTTGTTTATCACAATAGGGGACAGAAGGTGTTACTATAGCTGCTAAGCATTTACAATGTAGCAGTTCACCCTAAGCCAAGAAAGAATAGCTAAGACAAAACAGCAGCGCTAAAGTTGAGAAACTCTGGTTTACAGGGCCACAATTCTATTCCCCCTTCCACAGTGACTTAATAAACGTTACTTCTATTTTACCCCATTTCTATTCTACAACAGAGGCCTTAAAATACCTTAAAGAATGTACACCACTGTCTAAACAGTTTGGTAAGTAGGATTAAAGAAAACATGACTCTTGGACTGGGCAGGTGGCTCGGTGGTAAACCACTTTGCTAGCATTCTCAATTCCCAGTACAAAACAAACCAACCCTGAGCTTTGGCTTAAAAAATTATATAAAGTACATGCATCTCATAATTACTTTCAGAATCAAAACTATAGACCCTCCTGATGGCTATTGTTCTCAAAATAATTAAGCTAAAAATCTTGAAGCGATTTTTGAGTATTCCTTTTACGGTTTTCTGTTTTGGTGGACAGGGGACTATACCTAGGGCCAGCCTTCCCACTCAGCTACATCCCCAGCCCTTTCGCTCTTCATTTTGCACAACTTGTGATTCCTGCATCAGCCTCCCAGAGTGCTGGAATTGCAGGTGTGCAGCAGCACACTTCCTGTGGTCCTCATCACCACACTGCTACTTCCTCCATGCACCACACACTTTGGCATACTTCTCCCTCCCAGCACTGGGGCCTGAGGCATTTCACTGACTACTAGATTTCCGGCACTGTCTGCCTCCCTCCCAACCTATCACCAAAACCGCAGTTCCACCAGCTCAGAAAAATCCATAAGCTTGCCTACAACACACCCATTCCTGAAGCTTGACATTCAAAACCTTTTTCAACAAATGACCACAATTCACCTTCCCAACTCTTTTCCCAGTACCCCCCCCAGGAAACCCTTTCCTCCATTATTACTGAATTCTGACAAACACAGACACTTTCAGATTGGAGAAATCAAAAGCCATTCAGTTTCATTCTAATACAGGAACACACTTTCCATTCAAAATAACAGCAAAGGATCAACTTACGGAGAAACCTGGCCTACCCTGGTTCTTATGCAGGAGACAAGGCCCTGGGCTCTCACATCACGGTCCCTACTGAGGACACTTACTTGCCTTTCCACCCCCCACAGACTCATCTCATCCCTCAAATCTACCAACTTTCAAACACTTTTCACAACACCCTGGATCATCTCTATCTGACCACCTATCCAATCCTCCCCATTGCATGCCTCCCAATATATTTGACTCCCAAGCTCTTTTCTTTATATGGAAATTGTCGTTTCAATTTTACTAATTCTATTTTATACGTAAAGAGTTCTTTTTTTCCTTTTTGGTACCAGGAATCGAACTCAGGATCTTGCACTTGCCAGTCAGACTCTGTGCTGCTGAGCTATATTCCCAGCCCTATTTTATACTTAGACAGCTACACTTATGATCACTTCATTTATAGACAGAATTGGTGAGGTGGGGTGTAAATTCACAAGCCAGTCTTCAATCCTTTTAAAAGTATTTTGGTAGAATTACAATGGGGGGACACGACACACCTCAGCTGGTAGACTGATTGCCTAGATCCACAAGCTCTTGAGGTTAATCCTCAGCACAGCAAAACGTCTTTAAAAACACAATTCCCAGAACTAACAAGAAATAGGTAAACTTATACACTCTTACTAAGAATACAAAGTGGTATAATTACTCTGTAATACTGGTCAATATTACAAATATTAAAAATCACTAAAATTTGTATAGCTTTTGGCCCAAGAATTCAACGTTAGAATTTATCATGAGTAAATGCTAAATGTCCACAAAGGCTTACTCGTAAGGACGTCCATCTGTGCATTATTTTTAACTCTCAACAACTTGAGGGCAGGGGGAACTTCTTTTCCTTGTCCAACAACAACAACAAAATGGCTATTCAGATGAATCATTTACTTAAGCAACATGATACTTTGCAACTACTACAATTATAAAGTATACAGGCTACTGGCATGTAAATCTTATGATAATCCTACCCAAGTGAAAAACACAAACAATGATTCCATATGTCTTATTTTGTATAGTCTTAGCTTCTTCTGTTTTTTTCTACATATATACACACACACATATTTAGTGTGTAAATAAAATATACCACTAAGCATTTGGAAACTAAGATAGTGGGATAAAATATTCTAATCTTCTTTTGTTGATGTGTATTTACAATTTAGCTATCTTAAATATCTGATATAGTAAACACTTTCAGACCTATTTATAACTGAATGGCAGTCTTACAAAACCTACACAGCTTTGGTGTGATGGATCTGTGAAAGAAACAGTTTTAGTAGACAGGCTAGATGGTCACCCTGTATCTCAGTAATCACACAGTACCATCACCTGCACTGGGGAGTCTCTGACAGTAGCTAGGCAGCTTCTGGATAGAAACCCTGGGAATGACTGACCACAGCCTAAGGAAAAGGGTGGGAGGTCTGGAAACCCTGAGAGCAGGAAGATGTATGACACATGCACCACAGCCAGTGAGTCCTTGAAGAAAATGAGCTTGTCTTTGTGTATTTCCAGGTCCTTTTCTACACTGTGATACTAAAAAAGAATAAGAAAAACTTATTATCACAACAGGGAAACAGCTAGGGAATAACTGATTACACCAAAAACTAAGTGAATGGAAGTTAAAGAGAAAAAATGAAACACTTACCCTGCTTTTCCTATACAAAGCTACTCTGCACAATCGAACATAGGGAATTTTCTCCATGAAAATATTCTAACTAATGAAACGAAAGGACACTGAGAATCAATGGACCTAGGCTTGGTCACCAACAGTTACTAGTACTGAGCATACACAATCAAAGACATTTGGCACCTTCTCATAAAAGAATAAACCACAGGAGAAGATGCCATCATAAAAATAAAAAATAAAAATGAAACTGAACCTGTATCTCACCAAGCCTCTAGTCTCAACTACTCATTTGGAAATATAGACAACAAAGAAAAATTAAGACATAAACCTGGTGATGCTAAACTCAAGGATCGAATCAGCAAAACCCAGACTATAGGAAACTCCATGGAAGTAATGACCCTCTTCTTTAGCACATAATATCAAGAATAAAGAGAATGAAGACAAAGGTGGCAACCTACAGATTAAGAGACATTTAGATACAGTACATACAGGCATGGTGGTACATGCCTGTAATCCCAGCACTTGGGAAGCTGAGGCAGAATTGTTGCAAGTTTGAGACCACCCTGAGCTACAAAGTGAGCTCAAGGCCAGCCTGAACTGCATACTGGGATATCCTGTCTCAAAAAAAAAAAAAAAAAAGCAAAGCAAAACAAAGCAGAATAAACAAAACACAGCAACAACAACAACAAAAAAGTATGTAGGCCTTCTTCAGATTCGGAGTCAAGCAACCTGTTTCAAAAAACCAAGGCAAGTGCTATAAGCAACACAAAAGAAATTATTTTAACCTAAGACCTCTGCTGAAGGAGGACACAGCAGAGGAGTTTAGATAAGAACACACAGGGTTGGGTAGAGACAGTAAAGCACAGACTGCATGAAGAGCACCTGTTCAAATCCTAGCTCCAGGACTCCTCAGGTGCTGAAAAAGTAAAAAAAAGTTTTCATCTGGAGGACTTTTGCAAGAACTAAATTAGTTAGGATAGCTGTAATTATAATTCTGCCAAGACAGTTTTTCAGGAGATCCGGGGAAGATGGCGACCAGGTGAGCAGCAAGGGAGCGAACCTCCTTAATAAACACTGCCAGCTCGAGACAGACTTGGCGAGCGTGAATGCCGGGACCTCGGCTGGGAAGTTCAAACTGGGCGTATTTCTCTGAGATGCCGGGGGAGATGTGGTAGGGCGGACCAGGCTGCCGGGGCGAGACGTGGGAAAGCCCCAGACGCTGGGAGCCAGGGACGATCCCCGCGGGGAAGAAGCTTGGCTCGGTCCAAGCGCAGTG
>PVLD010035609.1:0-11661 GCA_004027595.1 Dinomys branickii | reverse complement strand
GGGGGAGGGAGGAGGAAGGAAGAAAGGAAAGATTTTGATTGATGATTGATCAATTGATTTTTTTAAGGTCTTTGCTCTTCATTCTGTCACAAACATAGATCTCAATTTTTTTAAGAATTTAGGGAGGTAAAATGTGAGCCATAAGCCTAACCTGGCAGAGTCAAACAAGAAAGTTAGAAACAAAGCCATTTCTCTCCCTTTATGTTACCCTTAACTTCTAAATTTTCTGTGTGAACTTCAGGCCCAAAAACCTTTATGTATTGCCCACCCCCAAAAGAAGGCTTTTCCCCCTGTGTTTTGTACTATCAAAATATTTTCTATTATTTAAAGTTAAAATTAATCTCGTGACTTATTCTTCCATAGGGCATTGGGCAAATAGGTCTGTTTTCAAACACAAGTCTGATATGTTACCCAACTTTTGTCTTTTTAAAGAGAAAAGAACAGACCATCATAATTTTCAAAAGAACAAATTAATTGTATGTGTTAACTTCTGAAAAGAAAATCTAGCTCTGATTTTTGGATAAACCTTATTAGTATTTGCAATTTGTCATGTTCCCAAGCTTTGTACGTTGCAAGCAAAATTAATGTTTTTATTAAATTCATTTAGTCTTGCTCAAAACTATACCTTGTATTTCAGATATGCTATCAAAATAGAATAGGAAAAGATCAAGGAACTGACATTTAAACCACACCTTCTTGAACTGATCAAAAATTACACATTGTCTTCTACTTAAAAGTGAGATTTTTCTTTTGGATTGGTTTTGGGGGAGGGGAGTTGTTTTTTTTAAAGCCACGGTTTTAGCAGAAATTTTAAAAATCCCAAATGCTCCGCTTTTCATTGTGAAGAACAGTCTCAAATAAAAGCTGCACATACCAGCAATAGCTGAACAGTTGTAAATTACTTTCTCCAAACTCAAAGTTATATAAACTTTTAAATGACTGGAAATCCTTTTTTATAGACTAGACTGTATTTTGACATGCTTATATTTTTATAACAAGAAAAATAAAATTTCCCTTTGACAAGTTTTAAAATATTAAAATACTGTATATAAGACTCTTGACACAGGTATTGGCAAGGATTTTCTGAACAGAAATAACATCAGGCTTGGTGTGGTGGTACATGCATCTAATTGCAGCACCTGGGAGCCTGAGGCAGGAGGATCACTTTGAGTTCAAGGACAGCCTGGGCTACAAAGTGAGTTCAAGGCCAGCCTGAACGGCATAGTGAAACTCTGTCTCAAAAAGACAAAAAAAAGAACATCAAAACAACAAGTGGGATCATAGGCAGTTTCCTCTGCACAGCAAAGGAAACAACTAACAAAGTGAAGAGACAATCTACAGAATGTAAAACAAATTTTGCCTGCTACTCCTTGAACAGAGGACGAATATCTAGAATATATAAAGAACCCAAAAAATTAGATACCACAAAATAATAAAAGACTCAGTCCAAAAAGTGGCTTCTGAAATGCACACACACTTCCGAGAAGTACAAATAGCCAACAAATACATGAAAAAAAGTGTTCAACATCCCTGGGCATTAAAGAAATGCAAATTAAAATAATACTGAGGCCCTGTCTCACTCCAGAAAAAAACGGCCATCATCAAGAAATCAAGTAGAACAAAAGCTGGCAAGATTTCAGGAAAAAAGAAATCCTTCCATATTCTTGCTGGAAATGTACAATAGTACAACCACTGTAGAAATCAGTACTGCATTGAGATTCTTCAAAATCCTAAAACTAAACATTTCATTCAACCTAGCTCTTTCCCTTCTAGGTATCTTCCTAAAAAAGTTAAAGTCATCGTATTACAGTGATATATGCATACCCATATTTATAGCAGCACAGATGATAGTTAAATATTGGAACCAGTCTATATACTGTTTCATAGATGAACTGATAAAGAAAATATAGTGTTTATGCACAATGGAGCACTTCTCTGACATAAGTAAGTTTAAATTTGAGTCATTTGTAGAAAAATGGATGTACCTTGAGGTCATAATGCTAAGTAATCAGACATAAAAGCTTGAAAATTGCATGGCTTCACGTCTATAAGAAGTCCAAAGTATAAATAATTTAAGGACAAAATAAAAAACAGACCCTAGGAACCTGGGAGATAGATCTTTAGAAAATGAGAAGAGGATGTGGAGATGCAGGGGAGGCAAAGGAGAGTAAGTAAAAAGAATCCAGGTTTGTTACGTGCACAATCCAGTGCCCCGTGATGAATGTAATCATTACGAACTGCAAACATGTACTGATTAAAAATTATAAAACAAAAACACTTTCAACATTTATTTTTTTTATCCTTTTTAATGATGTCTAATTTAATGTTATTATGGTCACAGATTGAGGATTGTATGTTGTCAGATACCTTGGCAATTTTTTCTTTATGAAAAATTTTTTTTAATTGTCTGTAATTGCCTTGGTTACTTTTCTCTTGTTTCTGAAACAAAATACCCAATACCGAAAGTTGAAGAGGGAAAAATTTATTTAGCTCACAATTAGTGGATGTTTCAGTCCATGATTAGTTGGCTCCAAGGCAGGACAGGATGGCAGAGGGGCAAGCCTCCTCTCCTCCCTTAGATTATATGCAGGTTACCTGCCCTAGGGTGGGTCCTTTACACACACACCATCCCCAAGCCCTCCTTTTGCACAGGATGAGGATGTTTACAAAGTGAGGACCCTGACCCCCTGCTGAGTTGATTAGTTAAGCTCCTAAACTTCTCAAGGTGACACAACGAATCAACCATTACAGTAAAAACATAAACGATACATATCAATAATCCTTTGACATTTGAGGCTGGCTTTTGCTCAGCATCTGATCGATTTTTATGTTAATGATGTGCTTGAAAGGTTTGTACTTTAATTTACAGTGTTTGATATGCTTTGTATGCCCAGAGACCAAATATATTAATTATTCTCTTCAGATCTTTGGCAGCTCTTTTGTGCCTAGCTTGATGTATATATTTGATTACTGTGTTACTTGTTCTACTAATAGATTCATCAGTTTCTGTGGGAGACTGCTGAGAGATCTGCGGTCACCGTCCATTTTGTAATATATCAGCCATCTTTTTTTTTTTTTTTTTTTTGCGGTATATCAGCCATCTTAAAAGTCTTCTTGAATTAAGTTTCAGTTTCTATCTTAAGTTAAGTTTCTGTTTTTCTGAGTTAGGTTTCTGTTTCCCGTAAGTCACGTGCTTTCCGGACCTCCCTCCGTTGCCTAGTTACCCGCTGACGTCAACCGCCCCACTCCGCACTGTATAAATACCCAAGTTTTCCGCCTAATAAACGAGACTTGATCAGAATCCTGTCTTGTCTCCATTTCTCGTGTCTCTTGTCCCTTTCTCATCCCTACTCCCCCTCTAGGGTCTTCGTTGATTTACCTGCGGGTCAGGTCAAGTTTCTTTTTATTCTTGGCCTTGTGTGACACATTTTCAGATTATAGATGTTTGGAGTCATGAGAGTACAGAAATCTTTTATACTCTTAATGAAATGAATAATTTGTTATTAGGTAGTAATCCTCTTTATGCTTTTGGTTTTAAGATATATGTATCTTTTTTGTGGTACTAGAGACTGAACCCAGTGCCTTTGCACTGAGACACATTCCCCAGTCTGCTGGCCTGTATGTCTTTCTTTCTGTCCATCCTTTTTTCTTTGATACTGAGTGCTGAACCAAGAGCCTTCCCACTTAGCTAGGACTTCCCCTTTTTTAAATTTAATTTTTTATTTTATTAGCACATGTTTGCAATTCATGCAGTTTACAATCATTTTGGGGATGGTTACATGTGCATAGTATCTATTACACCTTGGTTTTTTTCTCTAATCCCCTTCCCTTTCCCTCTTCATCCTCCCTGTCCCTCTGGTTCCCCTATCACTTTTTATATATGCATCGATATTATTTCTCTTAGCTTGTGTTATCACATATAAAAGAGCTTAAGTCAACATGTTACAGCAATGCATGCATACCAATGTTTATGGCAGTGCAGTTATACTAGCTAAATCCTGGAAGCAACCTGTATACCCATCAATTACTCTAAAGAATGAGCAATTTCAGGCATTTGTAGGAAAATGCATGCACCTGTAAAATATAATACTGAGAGAAGTAAATCAAACAAGCCTAAATACCATATGGTGTCTCTCACTTGAGTCAGGCATAGTACCAGCAAAGAGAATGATAAAAGGATAGATAAACGGGGACAGGGAGATGGGTCACTTGCAACATGGAAGGGACTCAAGACAAAGCGCAAGGGGTGAGGAGGCGACGAAGGGAAATGAGAGGAATAAAGATGTGCCGTGTACAGGACCCGAAAACCCCTTCTTTAATCTTTTAAGAAGGTCTTACTAATTTCTGTTTGCAAATCTCCTGCCTGAGGCTCCCAGAAGGCTGAGATTACAGGTGTGCGACCAAATGGCTGACTGCATATCCTAGGGCATTACATTAACATAGGTACACTGGCTCACTTCCAGTGCGCTGAAGCACCTTATTTGCACCTCCTGATTCTCTCCCTGCTCTAGTCCTTTCCGGTCAGGAGGTTGGTAGCTGTACATGGCTCACCCAGACTCCTTCGTCCTACTACTCCAGTTGGGGTTAGCCACGGAGGGCCACTGGCAGGAGCACCTAACAGGAGAAAAGAGAAGTTCGGTGGTTTATTCCTCTGGGGCTCTCTGGGGCTCTGTGGATTAGCAGTGGCACCAGCACAGCTTTCAGCAACTTCCTGCTTCCGGTAAGGGCTCCTTCCCCACCCCTTCAGGCTCAGAGAGAGTAACCCAGAGGCTCGGCTTCCTGCTGGAGCAGGTCCCTGGTCGTCTCCAGCTCTGGTCAGAGTCATCCTGACTGCATCCTCATTCCGGAGCACTTCCTGTTTTCTTCAGGGACCCTGGTTCATAGTCTTTCTTCTGTTTTCATCTTTCTGTGTCTTTATGTTTTAGGCATTTGTTTTAAATAACAAATTGCTGAATGTTTTGAAAACCAATTCGATGGTATTTATTATTAAGTTGAAACCTTTAGTTACATTGTTGTAAACATATTAGTAAAGTGGATCAAATTAATAGCCTTATGTGTCTATTTGGCTTTCATTTATATTTTAATCTCTCTTTAGCTAAAGTTTATAAATATGTTTTTCTTCCTACTACACGCTGACCATAGACTATTATGATTCTTTTTTTTCTACTTAATATTAATAACTGATATCTAATAATTACATATATTTCTAGGGAATGGTATGATAGCGTGATAGATGTGTTTAATATGTCATAACTTATATTCATTACCTGAAACATTTATCAGGTCCCTCTGTGGGCTACATACAAACCCTTTCTATGCACTAGCTTTAAAATATTTAATTAACTGTCATCAACCCTAGTTACCCTGCTGTACCCCAGAACACTAGAAGTTATTCTTCCTACTGAGCTTCTCCCTTGCACCCAGGGACCACCCTCTCTCCACTGCCCCTTGCTCCCAACCTTCCCTGCCTCTGGTCACCTCCAGTCTACTCTCTACTTACATGGGATCAACTGTTGTAGCTTCTACCATCATTGAGAACGTGCACTGTTTGTCTTTCTGTGCCTCACTGATTTCACCCAACCTAACATTCTCGGTTCATCCCTGTTGCTGCAGACGATGGGATTTCATTCTTTTCATGGCTCCATAGTACTCCATTGCGCGTCTGTGCCTCGTTTTGTAAATGTGTTCCTTGAACAAGCAGGTGGACTGCGTATCTTGGCTATTGTGGATAGTGCTGCTGGAGTCATGCAAGTACAGATGTCTCTTCCACATGCGGGTTGTACTTCCTGTGTCTATATATCCAGGGCTATGATTGCTGGATCAGGTAATAGTTCTGTGTTTACTTTTTCAAGGAATTGTCATACTGTGTTCCTCGCTGGCTGCACCCACTTATCTTCCCCCCAACACAGAACGAGAGCTCTCCTTTCTCCACGCCATCATCAGCATTATTTTTTTATATATATAATCACCATTCTAACTGGGTGGAGATAGTTCATTGTGGTTTTGATTTGTCTCTCCTCAGTGATAATAATGTTAAGCCATTTTTTTTCACAAGCTTGTTGGCCATTAGTGCATCTTGAGAAATGTCTATTCAAATCACTTGTACATTTAAAAATTGCATTATTTATGTGACTCAGCTCATGTTCCCTCATTTCATGTTATTCTTTTTCAGTATTCAGTTCTATCCTGGTGTCTCTCCAACGTCATATGCTAGTATTATTCTTTTATACAGTGTTTATTTATATTCCCTCAGATATTTCCCAGTATCTTTGATGATCTTTACTGAACCTCAGATCTTCTTTCAAGGGAACTTTTCCTTAAGCTTGAGGTACATCCTTGAAAATCTTGTCAAAGGCCCCTTGGGGGTAAACTCTTCCAGCTCTTATAAGGTTGAAATTCACTTTAATTCTTCCTTATTCTTAAAAGAAATATCTTTGGGTATGAAGATCTAAGGTGATAGTTGTTTTCTTTCCACACACTGAAAATATTGTTTCAGTACCTTTTGGATTTCATTTTTGCTTTTGTGAATAAAGCTGGAGTCACCATTTCTTTGCAGGTGATTTTCCCTCCAGCTTATTATCCTCTCTTTTTCTTCGGTGCTCTGAACTGGCATTAGCTGTTTCAATGTGAATTTCTTTTTTTAAATAGTGTTAATATGAGAATTGCTAGTTTTTTTTTTATATTTCTGGGAAGTTCTCAGCTACAGTTCTCTGGAACAGCACCTCCTCTCCATTCGATCACCTTTTCCTGGATCTCTAACTGAACAGACACTGGATGACCTATATTCTCTGTCTTTCAACCACTCTTTTATATTTCCATCTCCTTCTCTCTCTGGAATATATTAACTTGGCTCAAATTTTTGAAGTTGTTTTACTTCCTTAACACATAGGATATTGCTATTTTTATTTTGTATGTTATAGTTCCAGTATGGGAAGTCTTTGTGGGCCTGTTTTTATAGTCTGGTGTTTCTCCTGGCTCTCATTTGTGGTCCACTGCTTCTGTGTGTCTTGTGTTTTTAAACTATGAGCCGTTTGTTTTCTAGGGAACTTTATTTTGTGAACTTTTTGAGGCCTGGGTTGAATATGTTAGCAAGGATTTCTGTTCTATGTTTGCTTCTGTGTCTTGCCTTGGCATAGTGCTAATCTAGGACTAGCTTTACCTTTGATTCTATACATCAGGGTGTGTGTGTGTGTGTGTGTGTTTACCACATAATTAGCACTAATTTGGACCACAAACCTATGTGGGAGCTGGTCTGTCATAGTGAATTTCAATATTAAAATAGGGCCAGGAATATGGCTCAGCGGCACAACACCTCCCTGGCAAGCTCAAGGTCCTGAGTTCGATCCCCAGTACAAAAATAATAATAATAATAATACAGTTATCATCAGGCAGTGCAAGGATGAACAGGCAAATGTCCTTTGTTATCTTTCGCTGTTCCTCATGCACCCTTGTATCGCTGGGTGTAAGTGCAGTCCTCAGCTTGGGTTTCCCTGAGTTTCCTTCTCTCCCCAAGTCTCCCTGTCTGTTTTGGCTGCTGCCACAAGCCAGATGCTCACCAAACTTCTCTCTTCTCATTCCAACGCTGTATTTTGCTCTTACCCATCTCTCTACCACCTTCCCTTACAACTCTCTCCTTCCTCTTATCTAACAATAGTCTGCTACTTTCATGACATCTTTCATAGCTCCCAAGTAGTAAGGGGATGTGTGAAATTTACTTTTTGACTCTGAATTATTTTTGTGACAGGATGATCTCCAGATCTAACATTTTCCTGCAAATGACAAAGTTTCAGGACGTTTTATCAGTTCTTATTTGCAGTATATAATGCTTACATTCTCATGTGGAGTTGGTACAAGGTCCTGAGTTTGAGTCCCAGTTCCAAAAAACAAAAAAAAAAATCTTGTATTTCAAGATTTACTACAAAGCTACAGTGACTTAAGGAAAAAAAAAACATGGTATTCACAAATTTTTTTTAAAAAACATGTGCATCAATGGAACAAAGAAAATACACAACTCTATTTGATTTTTTTAAATTTTATTAGCACATGTTTTGCCATACATGAAGTTTACATTCATCTCAGGAAATAAATACATGTATATAACACATCTTTATTATTTTTATCCTCTTGACTTCCTTACCTACCTACCACCCTCGTCTCTCTATGCCCTTCTCCATTTTCATTATTGTTAGTAGTAGTAGCCATAGCAGTTCAGGTTTATAACATATAAGGTTTACATTTATTGTGTGCATTTATCAAACATAAAGAAGGATAAACTCCCATCATTTGTGGGAAAATGGATGCACTTTGAAACTGTAACACTAAGTGAAATGTCAGACACATAAGCTTAAGTGTCATCTGATTTCTCCTATATGAGAAACACAAAATGAAAATAAATTAAAGAGCAAAATAAAAGAGATGATAGGAAACAGACCTTTTGCAAAAGAGATGGAAGGAGGGGAGGAGAGAGAGGGGAGGGGAGGGAGGCAAGGGGAGGGAAGGGAGGGGAGGGGAGGGAGGGTCAAAGCATAGTTAAGTTGTGCTGTGTACATGAAGCAGTGCCCAGGATGAACGTCGTCATTGGTTACTGCAAACAGGTACCAATGAATATAAACTTTTTAACAAGAAAAGGAACTATGTATCAGCAGCCTTTTTCAACAATCTTTCATGAAAACAGTCTCGAAATAAGTACAAACGCCTTCACTGGTGTGTAAAGGCAAGATGGATGGTAGTACCCCTGTCAGTGCAATAAAACGGAAACTGCTGCAGAAGTAGCAGAACGTCTCCCCCATGGCAATCTGAAATTTCCTGGCATACGCAGCCCTCATCTCAGAGTGAGCCCAAAGTCAGACGCACCTTCTGTACTGACAATTACAGGCTGAAGCTGGTTAATAGGAAGTTTACAGAAAGAGAATTTGGGAGGAAGAGGGAAGTGCTCCAGATGAAGAGGGGAAAATTCATTTTTAAGATCTCACACAAGTTGAGAGTCAAATGGCAGTCAACAGAGGCCAAGGAAAGGGGGGCAGTGAAAGAATGAATATGGAGTAGAAACAAGTAATTCTGGCCAGGCGTGGTGGTGTAGTGGCACTGTAATCCCAGCACTCAGGAGGCTGAGGCAGGAGGATCATGAGTTCAAGGTCAGTCTGAACTGCATAGCAAGACCCTGTCTTTAAAAAAAAAAAGCTAGGACTTCCGGGAAGATGGTGACCAGGTGAGCAGCAGAGGGAATCTCTCTCAGAGACCGATCCTTTGCGCGCGGCTGCCCGGTCCGTGGAGGCAAAATTCCAACTGATCAGGCTGCTCTCCACGGCCTGAGAATTAAAACGCCGGTGGAGAAGCCGCGCAGCGAGAAGTGGGCGGACCCTGAGAGCTCGGTGCCCAGAGGATCGGTGCAGCGTTTGGGCCACAGCTTGGTTCAAATCGCGTACAGCCGAGAAAGCGAGTGCGGAGGGAAGGATGGCTTCAGCTCCTAAACCCGACTGGCTCAGAGTCGGCTGTAACCAGGATTTGTTGAAGGCAGCGGAGCAGAGGAAACTCAGAGAACACGCTACTGGGACAGACTGCGCCAATCTGGGCAGTGGTCCGGGATCCCGCTCAGAACCCCAGCCCAGCAGCTGGCGCTGCGAAAACCAGAGCAACAGCGATCGGCGGGATTGCTGAGTCGGGAAAAAGCTCCATACAGAGAGATACATCTGAACTGCATTCCTGTCTGCACGATCAAAGGGTGAGTTAAGTGGGGCTCTAATCGGTTTTTCCTGAATCGGGAAGAAGCTCAGCCCAGCAAGTAACATCAAAACAGCTTTAAAAACTGCGAGATCTCCCGGGTGAGAAGAACTACCTAGGAGCCCCAACGGGATTTGTGAGGGGGGAAGGAGCTCCACCCAGGGAGGAAAACCGGAGTGCCCTGTCTGTAAGACTCCTGGGGCGGCAAGCTGTTTATTCGCCCCGGCCAGGTCTTGGGGTAGGGAATAGAAGCGGAAATCTCAGCAGAGAGCTTAAGGGACATTCTCCCAAAGAGAAGTAATCATTGGAGCAGCCTCTGCAGCAGACCTTTGCCTGCTGAACTGCCTGGGGAATTTATAGCTCCACATTTTGAATCTGATACCCAAAAATGGGAAAACAGAGCAACAAAACGCAGTCTCAAAACTCAACGCCACCCAGAACAAGTTTTGAATGTGAAGATACAGGGGAACCAGGAAGCCTCATAACTTCAAGTTATGAAATGATTGCATCCGAAATTAAAAAACTCCAACAGGCCATGAAAGAGCTTAAAGCAGAAATAACCCACATACCCGCAATGATTTCTCAGACAAAAAACGAGCTGAAAACAATAATGGAAGAAATGTTCCATTTACATAGACAAGAAATAGACAAAATACTAGAAGAAAATAGGAAACAAATGGAAATGTTACAAGAGCAATTTAGGAATGAATTACCAAGAATGAAACAGGTCCAAAGAGAATGCCAGGATTTGAAAACTAACACTGAAAGCATGCAAAACCGTTTAAATGAAACCAAAGATAGAATTTCAGAACTTGAAGACAGCATGGCAGCTTATGAGCGTGAAAGGAAGAATCTCATGATATCATCAAAGACAAAAGAAAAGTCAGTCCAACAGCTCCAAGATGAGGGAAAACGTAACAATATTCGAATTACAGGAGTGTGTGAAACAACAGGAGATCTCACAAACGATATAAAAGGAATATTTGATGAAATAATAGCAGAAAATTTCCCAAACAAGGTAAAAGATACTGAAGTTCAGTTAAGAGAAGCATATAGAACCCCAATGATCCATAACCCAAAGAAAAACACACACAGGCATATAATAGTCAAGATCCCAGATATCCAGCAAAAGAACACAACACTAAAAGCTGCCAGAGAAATGAAACAGATCACCTATAAAGGAAAGCCCATCAGAATCACAGCAGATTTCTCAACGGAAACCAGGAAAGCAAGAAGAGCTTGGAGTGAGATACTACAGATTCTGAGACAAAACAACTTCCAACCCAGACTGATGTATCCTGCAAAATTATCCCTCAAATTCAATGGAGAAATAAAATATTTCCACGACAAAGAACAACTGAAGAACTTCATGAGTGCCAAACCAGCATTGGAAAAAGCATTAAAAGATATTCTAGACAGAGAAAAAAGAGACCAAAATCCCAAGAACAGCTATAGAAATAACTCCCAAAAGAGAACAAATAAATAAACAGTCAGCAAAAGAAGGAAAACTTCAAGTAAATAACATGACTAGAATAAGCCAACATATAACCATGATAACCATTAATGTAAATGGCCTCAACTCAAAAGTCAAAAGGAAAAGATTGGAAAACTGGATTAAGGAACACAATCCACGATATGCTGTATACAGGAAACACATTTTACTCAAAAAGCAATCTATAAGTTGAAAGTTAAACGATGGAAAACAATTCTCCAAGCAACAGGCCCCCAGAAAAAAGCAGGGCTAGCTATTATGTTTGCAAACAATGTAAACTTCAAACCAAAAACAATCAAAAGAGATAAAGAAGGCCACTACATACTAGTTAGGGGAAAGCTACAAGAGGAAGAGGTAACAATCCTAAACATTTATGCACCAAACAATGGAGCACCTAACTTTACAAGTCAAATCTTGACAGACGTAAAAAATCAAATAACTAATAACAC
>PVLD010035608.1:0-11662 GCA_004027595.1 Dinomys branickii | reverse complement strand
ACCCGAGGCCAAGGAGAGGGGGACGCGGGAAGCAGGAGATCGGGGTCGGAGAGTGGAGGGGACTCGGCGAGCGCGGACCCGAGGCCGGGAATATTGGGGACGCGGGAAGCAGGAGACGGGGCCGGAGAGTGGAGGGGACTCGGGGAGCGCGGACCTGAGGCCGGGGAGAGGGGGACCCGGGAAGCAGGAGACCGGCGCGGGGAGTGGAGGGATCCGGGTGAGTGTGGACCCGGGACCAGGTTCCTCCACAGGCAGCACGCGGGCGGTCCCGCGCAGAGTGGGAAAGGCTGGCGCCATCGCCACGGGCCCGCCGCCGCCCGCACGCGTGAGCTCCCAGCCCACCAACTCCCGGTAGCAGCGATGCTCGGGACCCGCGCAGGCTCACCTGACGCTGCCCAGACCGCTGGACGCTCGGCAAGCAGCGCGCGCGGGTCCCTGAGACCAGCTGATTCACGGGGGCGGGGCCTCCAGGGCGGGGCTGCGGGTCGGCCAGAAAGCTGCAGCCTACTCCCGGAGGGACTCGCAGTGCTGAGGATGAGACTAGGAGGTGCCCACGGCGCCTGGGAGGTGTCAAAATCCTGAAGACGCGTTAGGCAGTGCCCACAGCGTTCACAGGGACACTACCCCTCCCACGGAACGCGCCCAGGTAATGACGTCACACGGAGTCGCCGGACCTGGCTGCCAGAGCGTTGCCACGGTAGTGGGGCAGTGAGCTCGGAGAGTCCTGCTGGTTTGTCACCCCTCAAACTGCAAGAGACGGAGTGTAAGAGTGAGACTCCCAAACGTCTGCAGATTGCTTTATGAACTATATAACATCGGCGATCGCGTCCCGTCCCCCTGATGACGTAATCGCGCGGCGCCGATTCCCCGCGTCCACACTGCTTTACCGCTTAGTCACAACCTGCGGGGGTGGGGTGGGGCGGAGGCTTGCCCAGTCCCCAGTATACAGTGAGTAACAGGTCTGTGCTGCTAAGCGTCACAGCAATCTACCTGTCGTATGTCGCCCCACCTCGCATCCCGAGTCCCCAGAAGTTCCCGTCCTAGGGCTTGCCAGCCGCCCCAGCCGTAGGTGGAAACGGCCCGTGTCCACTCCCAATGTTCCGTCCACCTTCAAAACTCGTCACTCCTGGCCAGCGTGGGAACCAGTTGCGCTGAAAACAGCTTTATGGACATCTGCACAGGAAGATGGCAGCTTTAGTCAGAATGGCGGTTATGTAAGGCGGAAACTTAACTCTCTTTCACAATGATTCCTTTTTGGAACATGTCACCAGGCTGACAAACCCAAAATGAGGGTCGGAAGCTCCATGGAAGTTAGTATAGGTCAAAGAATTGGGAGGTGCGAGTGACAGCAGTAGTCCGGCCCCACAGCGCTTCCTTTGGACAACTCCTGCGAATGTAACGGAATGGTCGAAGAGAGGAAGCATTGTATGCGACCATTGAAGAGAATGGAGAAAATCTACGCGTACTGGTCTGGAAAGTAGATTTGTTTTGTTGGTTGGTTGGTTAGAGTCAAGTTCTTGCTAGGTAGTCCAGGCTGGCCTTCAGGTCTCTAGCCTGACTGGCCTCAAACCCTCCTTGCCTTAATCTCCTCAGTTCTAGGATCACAGGTTGTTAAAAGAAGAAAAAAGCTGGATGGTAATCATGTGTATAGTGTTCTAGGGTCTGTTTTTTGTGTGTGTTTTATGAGAAGTAGGTAGGTTGGTAGGTAGGTATGACATGTATCTTTACCCTTGTGTTATAGGCAGCTGAGTTAGATAGAAATATTATAGGCAGTCAGACAGGGCCAAGCCCTTGAAGGAGCCAACGGACCTGGAAGAGCCAACAGAGCTGTGGGCCAGACCTTAAGACAAAGGGTGCTATCCAAATGCACTCACTCACTTCCCTAGGTGTAAACGTCAGGGATTGATATTCTAAATAAGTAACAACCACCTTCTAAAAAGCCAGGAAGAGTCGCTAGCCAGACCCCCACAGGAAAAGCCCCTGATCTGTATCCATGCCCACTTGCTATGTGACTTGCTTCCCCATTTGATCCCAGTCCACTCAGTCTTACCTGGACAATTATACCTATAATCTTATTGGCTGACCATAGTTTTGTCCATTTCTCCTACCTTGGACCTGCCTCACCTCAGGTTTTTCCCTATAAAAATCCCTAAAAAGAACAGTCGGGGGTAACCCATTCGGGCCCCTCTTCTGTCCCTCTCTTGGACAGAAGCTTTCTTTCTCTCAATAAATATATTCTGCTCTTAACCTCCATTGTTCCTAAAATTCATTCTTCGATTTTAGAGAACACAAACTCGACTGATATCATTCAGGTTGGGAGATTTATTTTCCTGTATCACTTGTATGTGCATATATTTGCTCTGAAAGGGTACATTTAAATGTGGTTGCCACTAGTGTTGTAGGCAGCTGAGTTAGAAATATTACAGGCAGTCAGGGCCAGGCCCCGGAAGGAGGCAGTATGGAAGACAAGGTACCTTGCAGATGGAGAAGCAGTACTTACAAAAGAGTAAACAAGCACACCCATTTGTGGGGTACCTTGTCTTCCATACTGGCTCCTTTGAGGGCCTGGCCCTGTCTGACTGCCTGTAATATTTCTATCTAACTCAGCTGCCTACAACAATAGGACTTAAAGTTTGATAACATAAAGGCTATGTATGACTTAGGTTAATATGTATGTTTCTATATTTTAAATTTCAGATACAATCTTCCAAAACCTCTACTTAGGTTGGCTTATGGGTGAGTGGACACTCATGATATTAGTTCAAGTGCTAGAGGTTCACACAGCTTAACGGTAGACTAATTTATATCAGTTGGTAAGAGTAAAAGTATTTTAAAGTTGATGACATATTCCATCCTTGTCTTAGATAACCAGGATAATATAAAAATAGTTTTACAAATGCAGTGTCTATTGTCTGTGTACAATAGCTTAGCCACTTAACAGTTTCCCCAAGAGTAACTCCAGCAGCACATTTGTTTATGTACTGACTGATAAGTCACAAGGCAGCCAGCCCCCCTCGTGGGAGAACTTTAACTCTCAATATTTCTCTCCTTCCCTTACCTGTTCTACTTCAGTTCCCCTTGACCACAAAAACCAAACCTGCCCTCATCTGCTTTGGCAGGACTCTTGATGAACTCACTGCTCAGGCTGTTCTGGCCCACCCTCCCCCTGCTTGGGTTGTTCTGACCTGCGGACAACCCATCCCCCTTCAGGCTGTTCTGGCCCGCCAACACCCATCTTGAAAAAGAGTTTAAAACCCAGGCTTTGCTCAGCTTGCTGCTGCCTTGGTTCGCTAGGCAGCCTGCTACTCCCCCGCAATAAAGACTTCTCTCATGTCAAAAGGTCTGTTCTGGTTCCGTGTGGGTATCGGTTCTATCACAGACTCCCCCAAACATTCAGGTAGGTGTCATTTCCAACAGTTACTTCTTGTAACTAAGTATGCTTTGCCTTTTTGAGATAGAGTCCCGCTATGCAGTTCAGGCTGGCCTGGAACTCACAACGATCCTCCTGCCTCAGCCTCCTGAGTGCTGGGATTATAGGTGTGTGCCATCATGCACTTTTTTTTGTACTGGTACTCGAACTCAGGACCTTGTGCTTACTAGGCAGGTGCTGTGCCACTGAGCTATGTCCCCAGCCTACCAGGCTGGTCTTGATCTCTCAAAGATCCTCCTGACTCAGCCTCCCTAGTTCTGGGATTACAGGTGTGTGTCATCACGCCCAGATAATTAAGTTTATTGAGTATATATATCATATCATAGGGAATTTGTACTTGTACATGGTATATCTTGACTCTACTTTTTCCCCATTCCCCTCGCCATCTACAACTTCTCTCCCTCCTTATTTACAAAAGTGTTGTCTCCATCTTTCTTTTCCACTGCCCACTTCCTTAGTTCCCCTTCCCATTTGGACATTTTCTTCCTATTTCACAATGTGTAGTATACATTTTGGTCCTTATTCACACTTATTTATCACACTAGAGAAACAACGTGATATTTAAATGTGTCTGATTTATTTCACTTAGGAATATAGTCAGCTGGGCATGGTGGTGGATGTATATAATCCCAGCACTTAGGAGGCCAAGGCAGGAGGATCATTGCAAGTTCGAGACCAGCCTAGACTACAAAATGAGTTCAAGGCCAGCCTGAACTGCATGGTGAGACCCTGTCTCAAAAAGACAAAAAAAAGGGGCTGGGGATATAGCTCAGTGGAATAAGCGCTTGCCTAGCAAGCGCAGGGTCCTGAGTTCGATCCCCAGTACCGCAAAAAAAAAAAAAAAAAAAAAGATTACAAAAAAGACAAAAAAAAAAAAAAGACAAACATACTCCCTGCAAAGAATATGGTCTCACTGTGTATCCATTTACCTAGAAATATCTCAAGTTTATCTTTCTTTATGGCTGAGTAGTACTCCATTGTATAAAAAAGCCACATCTTCTTTATCCATTCATCAGTTGATAGGCATTTGGGTGATTGTGAAGATTTAGCTATTACAAACTGCACTGCTATAAACATGAGTGTGCATATATCACTGTGGTATGATGCTTTTATTTCTTCTGAGAAGATACCAAGAATAGGAATAGCTGGATCAAATGGAACCTCTAGTTTTAATTTTTTTAGAATCTCCACACTGATTTCCACAGTGGTTGTACCAGTCTGTACTTCCACCAACAGTGGAGAAGAGCTCTTTTTTCTCCACAGCCCTCCCAGTACTTGTTATTGATTGATTTCTTGGTAACAACTATTCTTTCTGGACTAAGATGGAATCTCAGTGTTGTTTAATTTGCATCTTTTAAATGACCAATGATGTTGAACATTTTTTCATATGTTTATTTGGCATTTGTACTTCTTCATCTGAGGTCTGTTCATTTCAGATGGCCATGCTGGGCGTGGTGGCACATGGCTGTAATCCCAGCATTTGGAAGGCTGAGGCAGGAGGATTGTTGTGAGTTCAAGGCCAGTCTGAACTACCCAGTGAGACCCTGTCTCAAAAAAAAAAATCATTTCATTTCAGATGTCCTTTTTTGGATTGGGTCATTAAATTTGTGAGGGTCTGATTTTTTTGAGTTCTTTATATATTCTAGGTATTACTCCTTTGAGGAACATCTGGTAAAAATTTCTCCTACTCTGTCGGTTGTCTCTACTCTGTTGGTGGTTTCTCTTATGCAACCTGCATCTTTAATTTTAATGACATCTATAAACCAATTTAAGTTATAGACAAATATTTCAAAAATCCCAAAAGGCAAAGAAAAGTTTTTTTTTCATTGAGGGATCTGATTTATTATGAAAATAAATATTTATACTGACAATACAGTTAAGTTCATAGGTTTCTTCACATTTTCACATTTGAAAAAGCAACACAAAGGTTTCATTCATGTTTTAAGCAGGTGAGATGATAAAGATCCTGTTTTCATTTCTCAGAAGCCAGGTTATATTCGCTCACTCCTACAACAGCCAACTAGAAAATTACTCCATTGCTTCTGAAGTACTAGCTGGGCTGGCATCTGCTATGGTAGCTGAGTAAATGAGATTTCTGTGTAACACCTACTGATACCAAATGCACTTGTGCAGGCAGCCCTTATTCTGATACTCCGTGATGCAGTGGGTCAGTTGGTCATTCTCTAGGAGCCCTCTTCCAGTAGGGTATGAAAGCCATGGACATTTCCAGGCGTGGCTTGGAAGCTGACCACTGGGGCCTTGGCTGCATCTCTGGATGATGCAGCAGGATATGCACCAGAACACACTCGAAGCTGATTGAAGAAAAGTTTGTTGAGCTCAAATAAAACATCTATTTACAGACTGGACAGACAGACAAATACATACTATAATTTGTTTATAAAATCAGAGTGCACTCAATGTATTTGGCACATGGAATTATTGTTGAGCACCACAAATTCACAATGGCTAGTTTTCCCTAAGGGATGAACAGAGGCTTAGGATTACTGATATTATGCTTTTGAGATTTCCCATTATCTCATTGGGGTGGGCCATCCTCTCCCACCTACTAAGACTAAAACCAAGAGTAGGACCACTAAGACTAAAACTACGCCTAAAGATGACCTAGGGCAAGAGCCTTCTTAGCATAAAACTACCACAACCCTCTGAACATCCGATAATTTTCCCAGTCAATAAATGCCAAAGTTCTGGCTGCCTCATGGCCTTTTGTTCCCTATGAACAACTGGCCCTCCCAGATCCCTATTGCTTGCCATTTTGTCTCTTGCTCTTTTATTTTTTTTTGCTATGTGTTGTAATACCTGGCAGGAGATTGGACCTTACACAGTCTCTGATAAATTCTCATAACTTTGAAATGTTATTAAATGACACTGGCCCCAAATTCAGCCATAACACAAAGACTTATGGGTGACATGATAAAAATCACTTTAAAGGTTTTTTTGTACTGGAAATTAAACTCATGACCCTGTGCTTGCCAGGCAGGCACTGTGCTGCTGAGCTGTATCCCTAGCCCTCACTTTAAAATTTATTCCAATTGAAAACGGTGCACATACTGCTCACAGGATGGGAGAGACTAATATCTACCAGGCCTTGTGCACTTTCCCCAGGCCTATGAGGAAGAAAATAAACAAGCCAAAGTAACTTGATAAGGGCTTACGAAGCTTTGCTGTGAGTATGGCTGCAGAGAGAGACTCAGGCAATGGATGGAAACAGGTATGAATAGCTAAAGCCTTTTGCCATGGAGATGACCAGGCCTTGAGCAGACAGCAAGCAATATTATCAGTAGCTTGAGATCCAGCAACACAGGTCTTGGTGCAGAAGACTGTAGCTTGAAGACTAAGACACTTCCACAGACAAGCAAAGTCACAACGGATTCCACTTGAGAGCTGTGGAAGAAATCCCACCAGAGCAGTCAAGCCTTCCTGTGGAGTATCTGTGTCGAAGATTTTAAAACACTATTTGCAGGATGTGAGTGACATGAGACCTGTGCAAGGCTTGGTGTCCCAGACTGATTAAGCCTTTTTTGACCTCGAGAAAGGACCAGCGCCACAGAGGTCATCCAGAGTCAGCAGCTTGTGTGGCTCAGGTGAACATTCATCCTCAGGTTGAGGTGGGCACAGGCCTGTCAGGGAGGCCTCTGGGCCCTTGCCGCAGATATCGCACAAGAGATCCCCACTTATACCCTCACACCCTACTGCTTTCAACCACACAGTCGGGGCAGGTACCAGGGCCTGTGCAGGACTCCCCCAAGGCCCACCCCAGCATGTCTCCAGAACTTTCCCAAGAGCAGAGGTCGCACCTGCAGGAGATCTGCGTCACTCACGTGCTGTGCAGATGTCAGAGGCAGGGCCGAGAGGAGGGTGACTTAGTTGCTAAGACACAATACCCAACACACACAATTTAAAGGAGGAGAGGGTTATCTCCGCTCACAGTTTGTAGCGGTTCCAGCTCAGTCAGCTTCTCTACGGGACAGCAGCACGGCAGAGGGGCCTGGCAGGCTGGAAGCAGAGAGTCAGGGAGGGAAAGGAGGGAGATGAAGGCTGTGCACCCGGTGATCTGTCTCCGCCCAGATCCCACCTCCTAACAGCGCATTTCGCTATGAACTCCTCAGTGGATTACCTCGCCCACGACCCGATCTCCTCCCAAAGCCCGTCCGTAAGTGCATGAGGCTTTGGGGACAGCTAGATATAAACCACCAGTGAAGGACGTGAGGGTGACCGGTAGGTGGGAGGAGAGCGCATCCCCGCAGGTTGACTTGGGCTCTCCTAGTCTAGGACGGAGGCAGGCGGGGCATGCAGTGACGCAGAGCGGCCACCGGAGGGCGGAATCTTTTGAGAGGACCCACCCCAGCAGCCAGAGTGAGATCTCCGTGCTGCTTCTTCCCTTTCTCTGCACTGCACGCATTTTCTCCAACTTTGCTGTTTGAAGTTTTCCTTCAGCTGGGTGTGGTGGCGCATGCCAGTAATCCCAGCACTTGAAGGCTGAGGCAGGAGAATCATTGCGAGTTCGCAGACCAGCCTGGGATAAAAAGTGAGCTCAAGGCCAGCCTGAACTGCAGAGTGAGACTCTGTCTCAAAAAAAAAAAAAAAAAAAAGTTTTCCTTCTTCAGCTCCCTCCTGACCTCTGGAGATCCTTTATTTATTTATTTTTTCCACTCAGTTGTTTCCAGGCGCCCCGATTCCAGGCCCCAGACAGTCTGTACTCTGCTGCCAGGCTTTACTCCACCATTTCTAATCTCAATGTTAGTGCTGGTGACAATGTTACAGATGTGTTGGTGGCAACACTGTCTGTACTTCCCCATGTCCCTATGCCCATAGCAGGCCAGCACAAGGGTCAAGGGGTTTGGAATGTAATGGTTCTGGGCTAAAACCCTGCCTTGCTGTTTTGGGTGTGTGGTCTTGGGCATTTGGGCAGGTGAAGTGTGTCCTTTCAGCCCTGTTTCCTTATCTGTCACGTGAGGAGAGCAGACAGACAAACAAAACACAAAAGGTCAAACAGGAATCATCATCCATGGATAGATGGGCTAAATGATGAGTATAAAATGCCAAATCCTGGGCTTTGCACCAAGTGAGCCAACGGTCAGATCTGCTGCTTCCTGCTGTTGTTTTCTTACGTGCTTTAAATGTAGTAAATATGTTTTGGCTCACTGACATCACCATTGTGGAGAGAAGTATGAATTTCTCATCCTCAGGAACTGTGAGAGGTAACTTGGGCAGCCATCAAGGGAATGGGGTCGCTTGCCCATCATCAGCTGAATGATCCGCCAGAGGAGAACTTGAGGACTGCTTCTGCTGACTGATACCCTCACTAGCAAAATCCAAAGCTGTTTTGCAAGCGTGCTGCCCCTCAGGGGGACCCAGAGCTGATCTTCTGTGGTTGGTTCCACTCCTCATTCACGTTATAGCAGCCGGCATGGTTTTGTGGTTAGCAGGTGGAGTCTTGATTTTTGTGCATTCTTATCTTGTACTCACTGTGTTTAACTCCCAATGACATACTATATGATTTATTAATGACTTTATCTTTGACCGGTGTACTTATCCAGTCACTAGTGCATTAATACACTGCCTGTGCTGTTAGGAGGCGGGCCTGGTCTGAAGAGTCAGCTCACTGGGGGGTGTGACCTGGAAGGGAAATTCCCTGGCTCCTCCCTTGCGTCTTAGCTTCCTGGCCGCCATGACACGAGCAGCTTTCCTCCGTGCCGCATCCTCCACTCTTCTGTTTCTCACAGGAGCCAGCCCACCGTGGACTGCGACTTCTGTAACCGTGAGCCGAAGGAAGTCTCTCCTCCTCTAAGGGTGGGTGTCAGGCAGTGTCTCAGTGATGGCACAGAGACTCAAGCAGGGCAAGGTTTGGGGTTGTGCAAGCCCAGAGTGGGGCAAAGCAGCACACACAGGCCCCTGAGTGGGGTCAGGGAGGCTGGGGCAGTCCTTAGCATAGGCAAGTGGCCCTGGCAATACTTGTTCTGATATCGACACCTGTGGAGGGCCACCTTGCAAATTACTGCTCTCACAGGTCTTCTCTACCCTGTCCATCTACACCTCTCTGTGGTTGTCCAAGGGCTGGAATTTTTAAAAAGACAAATAGAACAGTGTAAGATTCCCACTAGCTTGTAAGAATGGAGAACCTTCTCCCAAGACAGGGCACCTGTTTGTACTTGACTTTCAGTGCTTGGGCAGAAAGATAGGCCTTGACTCCAGTGTACACTGGGCTCAGTGATGTAAATATTCTGGCAATCCCAGTACCCTGAGAGAGGGGCCAGAAATTGGACCATCCACTGTGGGCAGGAAGCCAAATGAGTAGGGAATGTCCCCTATTTTCTTTCCAACCTTCCTTCCTTTCATTTTTCCTGCCTGCCTGTTTGTCAGACAGATTCTGCACTGTAGTTGTCCTGTGTGTGGCACTGTGAGGTCTGTTCACATGCAGAAGCCACAGTGGCTGCTGAAATGAGGACAAGACCTTCTGGAAAAGGGACAACTAAGTTCTTATTTTATTTTTTTGTGGCTCATCACTGAGATTGTTGTCTTGATTTCTTTTGTTCACTGTATGTATGAAGACATGCTAGTAATTTGTATGTTGGTTTGGGTCCTGCAACTTTACTGAATTTGTTCTAACAGCTTTTGATCAAGTCTGCAGACTGATGACTTCTCTTCTGCACTTTTCAGTCTGGATGAATTTTATTTCTTTTTCTTGCTTCTCTGCTCTGACTTGCATTTCTAACACTATGTTGGGTAGCAGTGGTGAGGGTGGTTATCCTTGTCTTATTTTTGACATTAACATAAGAGCTTTTTCAGCTTTTCACTGCCTGTGTCTGTGACCTCCAGGACGTCAGGGCGCAAGTGAAGTCCAGACCCGAACCACGGTGCCAGCAGGTTGTGGAGTGCCTGCTCCAGTACCTACCTCAGCACTGGGCACATGAAGGAAGGGCCCACATGTGAACCCCAGTGAGAGCAGTCTGTGGGCCTTCTGAGTGAGGATCTCCTGTCTGTACCAGGCCCTCAAACTTTATCTTCAGTGAAGAATCAGGAAGCACTAAAACCAAAAGCAAACATGAATTGCCCTATTTTTCTTTCCTGTATGTCATCATTTTTTGTAAGGATCACTTAACACAGGAAGTCACCCAATTAAAAAGGAGGTGGCGGACACCAGTGCCTTCTCTGTGTTAGGAGCAAGCTCTGCTTTGCAGGGCTCTGTGCCTGCCAGGGAAGCACTCTGCCACCAGCTGCCTTCGCTCCCCTGGAGGACAGTGCTCCTCCCAGGTAGTCGGCCCTCCTGCTTATGCAGTGGCAGACATGGGCACTGACCTTGCCCTGGCTTCCAGTGTTTCTGAGCTCATGCATGATGCACAAATGTGGAATTCTTGGTTCATGGAGTATTGCAAGCCTCACAGGAGAATGAAAGCAGGAGGAATAGCGCACATGAAAAGGTCACAGAGTTGTAGCTTGTGTCCGTGCCCCTTTGTCCCATCAGACATCACTTACAAAATACAAATTTAATAAATTATTTAGCATGTTAAAACAACATGTGCACTGGGTGGTGGTGCATATTAATAATCACAGCACTTGTTGCCTGAGACAGGAGGATTGCAGGCGTCTGAAGCAGCCTGTCATCCATGGTGAACTACATACCATGTGCTCACACTGGCAGAACATCCACTAAAATGGAACTACACAGTGAGACCCTGCCCCATGGAAACAAAAACGAAAGAAAACAGCAGGCCCTCCTGAGTGTGGGACACTTTCTGAGCACAGGGCCGTGTGTGAGTGGACTGAGGTCAGCGATGGGCGTAGGAGAAGGAGGGAGGAGCAGTTGTCTGGGACCAACAGACCATATGCAGTATGCTGCTCTGCTGACCAGTGAGCTAGAGTGGAGGGTGGGAGAGATGAATGGGAATCAGGCTCAGGATAGAGGAAGTCCTGTGATGGAGGCGCTCAGGCTGCTGACTTTCAAGTTCTGCAAGACCTGTTCACCAGCCCCAAGCTGAACAATGCAGAGAGTGTTGTGCTGGACTGCCTCACAGGGTGATGGTGGATGAAGTAGAAAAAGATTCCCCATTCTCCAGATACTGCACTTCACTGCCACCTGTTAGAAATTTGATTAAGACATAATGCTGCCCAGTCGGAAATGTCAGAAGGGAGTTAGAGGGAGGGGGAGGGGAAGGGTAGGGAGAGAGAGAGGAAGAGGAGAGCGCGAGGAGGTAGAGGAGGGGGAGGGGGAAG
>PVLD010035607.1:0-11665 GCA_004027595.1 Dinomys branickii | reverse complement strand
GAGTGAAAAGAAAACCCACAAACTGGGAAAACATTTTAGCCAACTGTCCAGTAGACAAAGAACTTCTATCTAGAACATATGAAGAATTTAAAAAATCAGGCCCTTGAAATTCAAAGACCCAATCCAAAAATGGGCATCTGAGATGAATACACCCTTCTGAGATAAAGCAATACAAATGGCAAGTAAATATCTGAAAAAGTGTTCAACAGCATTGGTCTTTCAAGAAATGAAAATTAAAACCATACTGAGACTCCATCTCAGCCTAGAAAGAATGGCTGTCAGCAGGAAATCAACAAATAACAAGAGCTGGTGGGGGTGTGGGGGAAAGGAACCCTTCTCCACTGCTGGTGGGAGTGTTATTTTGATGAACACCCTGTGGAAAACAGTGTCGAGATTCCTCAGAAAACTGGGATTAGAAGTCCCACTTAACCCAGCTATTCCCCTTCTGGGCATTTTCCCAGAAGAACTGAAAACATCATATCACAGCGATATATGCGCACCCATGTTTATAGCAGAGCAAGTTGTAACAGCTAAACCTTAGAAACAGCCCAAATGCCCATCAACTGAGGGATGGATAAAAAGATATGGTGTTTTTATACAACGGAATATTATTCAGCCATAAAGAAAGATAAACTAGAGGCCTTTATAGGTAAATGGATGCAACTAGAGACCATACTCATAAATGAAATAAATCAGGTCCATATGTGGAAACATTGTATTGTCTCACTAGTGTGAAAAAACGAACAAGTAAATAAGACCCAAAATATGCAGTAGATAATGAGAATTGGGAAGAAACTGTTCCAAAGAAAAGATAAACTGTGATAGGGAAAGGGGAAATGAAGAAAGGAAAAAAGAGTGTTAAGATAGTTATACATCTAACTTCTCATAGTTCATTTAAAAAGTCTTGTGCTAATATTGTCTAGACAAGGTAGCATATGTATTTATATCTTCTACTCTGAATAACTACTAGGAAGATGACAGTGCACAATGTATTAACTATTGTAACTGTCCTAATAACTTGTTTTGAAACTCGGTTTCAAAAATTGTTACACTTATCCTTTTTTAAAAGGAAAGAACAACTGAGATAGGGGAAAGGAGAAAATGAAGGGGACACACACAAGATAGTGAAGATAACTGTACCACTAATTTCTAGTGATTTATTGAAAGGAGCAGGTAATATTTAATTGCTTGATCAATCTTATAGTTTCATCTCTGGTAATCTGCGAAACCTCATTGAAGATGACAATATGTAATGTAACAACCATTGTTAATCTCCTGTCATCTTATTTTGAAATTCTGTATTATTTTTAGTTTTATTTTTGTCTTTGTTGTTGTTATTTTGTTTTTTCTCCCCTTAAAATAAAAAATTTTAGAAGAACAGCAAATAATGAAAATGGCACTTTACAGAAAAATTTTTTACTTCAATTGTCACACCTAAGGAATTCTTCACATATGAGAAGAGCACATTCCATGCACATATATTGCTTACACTGACAGCACATGTATTTTGTTTTCCTGGCCTTTTTATAGGACATGTTTGACATCTCACTGTTTTATCAGGGGGTTCTTATTATATTATACAGTGTGTAGTTAACATAAAATATCAATAAAGTATTAAAATCTTTAATATGTATTATGCATTTAGAATAGACATCATTTTCACAGCAGCTGTGTACCTGCTTATAAAAACGAAAAGATAACGTCAGAAAAAAATCCCTCTATGAAATACAATGAAAACGCCAATGGAACTCTGCAGTTGTTTCTATCGCCATATCCAAGACACTCTTCACACATGACAACTGCATGTTCCATGTAGATGTCTCACTTACACGGATAGCATGTATGTTTTGTTTTCCTGACCTTTCTTATAGGGGAGAGTTGACATCATTTTGTTTTCCTGTTGTTGTAGCAGCTCTTTGCGATGCTGTGCCTGCATGTTCCCCTGTCAGCTCCACTGTACTCCACAATTTTTTTTACATAATTCCTTACTATTTTCTTTTTTTTTTTTTTTGGCGGTACTGGGGATCGAACTCAGGACCCTGCGCTTGCTAGGCAGGCGCTTATTCCACTGAGCTATATCCCCAGCCCTTTTTTACATAATTCCTGAGGAAGAAACATTTTCTTTTTCCTCTACTGTAAATGATCTCTTATGAGTTGCAATCCCAATTGGCTAAGAAAATTTCTCCCTTTTGCACTTGTTATTTTCTTTGTAAACTATGCCATACATATTTAGGATTGAGTAAAACACAACCATTGGCCAGTGCTTTGTGTTTCAAGTGTTATCATAATTCCTACATAACTCATCAACAACATCTACTCCACTTTCAGTTTTTTGTAGAAAGTTTCCACCTCAGGCTTCCATTCTGTCGAGGTTTCCCTATTAATATTTCCCAATAATGATGAAATGTTGACATCTGCAGCACCAGTTAGTTTTTCTTTGCTATACACATGGCCAATGTTATATCTTTCCGAAATCCAAAGACTGTAATGTACTCTCTGTTGTGAAATTGCAACACTTCACTGGGAATTTCTGCTTTGTTCCTGTGTACAGTTACTGCACTGGTCAATTTGTGTTCTGTTAGCAAATGTAAATCAAATGGAAACCGGTCATCCAAATGCCAAATGTCACATTCTGATTAGTTTGGGAGACAAGAGTCTGTCCACAAAATCATTTGGTTTGTTACTATATGAATAAGGACCTGATGGCTGAGTTCCAAGATAAATGTCTAAATTGAAAGCACAATGACTTTGCCTCTACAAGGGCATAAATTTTTATACCATATTTTGATCTATCACTCTTCAGTACATCTTTCACATTCCTTCAATCACCATGAAAACTGTGTACATCAGACCTATGAATGCTTTCAATTCATTAAGTGAAGTGTCATGATAAATACATTTACAGAACATTTTACTTCAATTTCAGCCTTTGTGTATTTCCCAGCATCTTATAGCATTTTTTCTGTTAGTTTCCAACACTGAAGAGCAGAGCTGGCATTCTATCCAGTATACCTCACCCCTGCCAAGACCTTCACTGTATTTTCAAACCTAGTTCTAACATTGGATTGTTCTATTTGGTTGCATGGCCATTTCCTAGCATTTTCACTAGTCAAATACCTACCCATATTGCTGTTTTCTTTGCCATCTGAATCAAAGAGGTCTTCTTTCCCTGTATCTGTATCAGTTCATTCTTACTCCTCACTGTCACAGGAAATTTGGCTCACATGGTTAGTGTCAAATTCAAGACCATCACCATCGTCGTCGTCATCCGCTCACACCACTCTTCTGTTCTGTTACAAATGCATGTATTTACCATAATGGATCATCTTCACCATCTATGTGTGAATAATCTGACAATTCACTTTTGACCTCCAAAATTTGCAAATCTTGTTTTTCATGTACCATTGTACTGAACTGGGCTTCTACCAGAAAAATCAAAAGAAAAAATTTTTAACAAATCCTGGAGTGGTGTGGTTGGACCCTTTGTTACGCTTGGGTAAATGGAGCATAAAGTAGATACAAATCCCATTTTGCCACTTTTGCACATGTGCACATACCTTGCCGCTCATCATACCAAGTGAGTAAACACATAGATCATTTCCTGTATCCCCCAGGGAGAGGCACAGAGACACACAGACGGCTACTATTATGCTAAAGTACAAAATTACAGTAGAAAAGTAAGGGATGGATTTTTTTTATCTCTTAAAAAATTATTGCTCAATTTGAACAAATTTAAACTGTTGGTGGTATTTTTCCTAATGAAAAATTAACAACACCAAAAATTTAAAACCACTAAATGCACAACTTTATTATAGAATTTTCTAATTCAGCAAAACATGGAGGGACGATGATTCATGCAATACAAGGGTAGCTTACAGTCATGACACACGAATGAAGCCTGTGCTTGAGTAAAGCACCACAGTGGTGTAAGCAGCATCACTGGAAAGGAGAAGCTCAGCACTGACTCTAAGGACCTGGATGGAAAGAGGGATGCACACCCTCCAGGAAGAATATTAGAACCAGGCAGTTCCTGAAGAGGGAAAGTCAAAGAGCCCAAGTTTGCTGAGAGCACAAAAGCAAGAAAGAGGAGTTTGATGGGAGGCCATTTGCGTTGTTCTTAGACCCAGCCCCTACTATGTGACATGGCAGAGTGAGAAGCTTGCATCACTTAACAGAAACAGCAAGAAGACAAAAATAGCCTAGATGACAAGGTGTCTTGGTTACTTTTCTCTGGTGGCTGAGACAAAATACCCAACACCGAAAATGAAGGAAGGAAAGGTTTATTTAGCTTACAGTTTGTGGAGGTTTCAGTCCATACTTGTCTGGTTCTGAGGCACAGTGGCACAAGGCAGAGGGCAAACGTTCATGGCAGCAGAGCACAGCAAAAAAACAAGCAGCAAAAAGGGAGGAATGGCTGCAAGCAGCCTCTTCTCTTCCCTTACATTGTAAACAACCTACCCCCACCCAGGGGGCGTGTAACTTTCACACAGTCTCCATGCCCTCCTCTTCCACAGGCTCAGGATGTATACAAAGTAAGCACCCTGGCTTCCTGCTGAATCACTCAGCCAAACCTCTAGACTCCCCAAGTTGACACAATGTATCAACCATAACACAAGGCATATAGGGAAATGCAATGGTAAACACCATCCTACTACCTTAGTATTTATGGAACAACTACTATATGCCAGCCACTTTATATATGCTTGATTGTCTTTAGTCATCAGAGCAACTCGTCCATTTTGCATTTTTCAGGAAGAAAACACACAAAGAAGTACCTAGCCAAGTTCACCAATAAGACTGCTGGTAGGACAGAGATTTGTACCATATCTGACTCCCTACCTCATGATCTTTATAGGAGTCCAGTATTTTTTCACAAATAGTACTTTTTTAAAAATGTGGAAATAGTGCAGATAATATTAAAGTACATCAAATGTAATAAGCCAGGCATTGGTTATTTTTCTACTTTTTCAATTTAACTTTTTTACTTGTACATGTTATAGCACATAATGATCCAGTATTGTTTTATGAAGCTTTTTAGTAAGATATTACATATCATCAACAAAATAAACACACTAAGTGAAACCTTTATTATCCTATGTCACATGAGATATTGCTGGATGAAAGAATAACCTAAACAAGATTCCTGTGGCCTGCAAGGAAGCATCAGCCGTTAGTAGCAAAGCACGTATAAGGAAGAGTAAAAGAGGGGTGAACGCCATAAATGACAGGAGCCCATGTCATTTTTATACATTTATTTATTTACATATTATAAATTTATTCAATTCATAACAATATAAATGATAAGATATTCCATTATTTTACACTTCAGGAAAGAAGAAAAGCCCTGCCAAATTAAACAATAGTAAATATGCTATTTTAACACTCATTCCAATTTCATGTATGTTAAAATCTTCTTTAAAATGTACATCTTAGCATCTGTAAGATGCAGCTTTTTCTCTTTAGAAGTAAAATTTACCACACCACATATATTCTAAAGCCATGCCATCAGAAAGAGCACAAATAAGGGATCGTGGTAATGGAAACTGCAACAAACAAGCCATTCCCATGAAGCCATCAGCAGCAGATAAGATCCTAACATTATTTTTAAAGTTATAATTTTTTCTTCATCCTTGACACCAACCAGAGCAATCACTACACTTGGCATCAGCTAGGACCATCTGAGACGCAAATGTCAAGACAGAACCTGATGGTCAAGAAATTTCTTTGGGGGGCCGGGGATATAGCTCAGTGGCACAAGCGCCTGCCTGGCAAGCGCAAGGTCCTGAGTTCGATTCCCAGTACCAAAAAAAATTTCTTTGGAAAAACTCTTGTGAAAGATAAAGGGAAACTGGAGTAAGGGTAGGCAAGTATTCTTCAAACACAATACAGATCTGACATCTGAAGAGAAGAGAAAATCATAAAAGGAAGCTCAAACTGCCACACAACTCTGAACAAGTCTCTTCTTTATTAACAAGAAGTCCCTACATAGAAACTTCTCATTAGCAAGGCGCTATAGTGGGCCAAAATCCTGGCTGTTATTCCCGGTTGTGTTCAGGCATCAGTGGGGAGCGCTTCACGGGAGCACTCAGGGAAAGCTGGTCTGAGTGTGGATGCAGCAGCAAATCAGAATATGCGGCACGTGGAAGTTCTTGGACAGCTTCCTCATTCACAGCAGGTTCACTAGGGGCAGATTTCAGCAGGGCACCTCCAAGCTGCCACACCGACACATGGTGCGCCACAGTGGCCGTCACTTCCTGTGTCCTATATGCCATCGCTGTCATCACTGCTGCCCACCGGGCTCTTCCCTAAAAATACTGTGCGTGTGCTTTTTTTTTTTTTTTTTTTTTTTTTTTTTTTTTTTTTTTTTTGCTCACATCTTGGAATCAGACACATGGAATCTTTGAGGGATGAATGGGTGACAGTATACTACCAAGATCAGGCCTCATTCACACTGTGGAATTCACACTAATTCATGAGCCCTTTGTTTCTAGGAGTCGACACCCCAAGGGTCCTCTTTTCCCAGATTTTCCCTGCCAGTCCCTCCCCACTCTCTTTTTGCAATCCTTGTTGCACAAAGAATATGGAAAAGGCTTCAAATTTTTAAAACTGAGCATTGAAAACCCTTACAAAGAGACTTTCACAAGATGAGTTTTCAAATACTTTATGAATGACTCTAACAAAAGAACAAACTATGTTCAAATAATATTTCGTGATCAGATGCACAAACACTCATAAAAACTGCAAGGATGCAATTCTGAATCAATGTATAGGCTACAGGGGCAAGAATAAAATTTATCTTCGACCTTGAACAAGTCATTTCACCTCCCTGATATCCGTTTCCTCCTCTATGAAAATGAAGAGGGTGAGTTAGACGATCCTCGGGGCTCTTCTAGTGCTAACATTCCAGGAGATACAGTCAGCTTAGAGAGTAATTGGCTTTCTGGGCCTCGAGCAATTAATTACACTGCTGCTGCCCTTTAATGACCCATCACAGAGGAAATTAGACTCAACTGACAGATTTTAATCTTCACCGACTCATGTTGATTTTATGTCCAACATTTTTATAGATTTGCAAATTAATGCTTTCCTGAAAATGTTCAGTAAGTTTTGGGGCAAGGAATTTGACCTGATAACCAAATTATAACACCAAAGCCATTCTTTCCCATTTAAAATCTCTTTCTCCCTTTATAGTCACAACTTCAGCAGGCACCCCACTAGAGTTTTATACAATGATATACAGTGGTTTTATCAACTTATTTGCCAATTTTGAAAGTGCTCCAAGATACCCGTGGATCAAGAATTTGAATTTTTCCCATGTCTACTTTAATCCGATTCTTACATTTTTCTTATCCTTCTCTGGATTTCTCCATTCCCTTGCTCTGCTTTTACTGTCCTGTGGTCAACACCGAGTTCCTAGTATAAAAATACATCAGTTAATTTCTAGAAAATTGTTTAGAAAATCCCAAAATCAGTTGTGAATTCCAATTAGTAAGAGATGATTTTAATCTCAGTTAAACAGTACTGGTATTTTCCTACTTTTCAATGTTATAGGTCATAGCTCCTTAAAATTTAAAGAATCAAACTTCACAACTTGTAGTTTAATGAATATTGACTGAGTCAATATTACTGTTTCTACTTCTGTGTCATGTCCACTCGCACTGATGATCTCAATATTTTTGACATATTTTCTGAAATGTTTTTCTGACATACAGAAAAATATGGAGAACAATGTGAATGCCCTTCTATCCATAACCTAACAAAGGAAAATGGTGCAAGCTACTTTTGTGCACAAATACACTTCTTTCCGTCCCCTTCCTCCCCCTAGAGACAACACTATTCGATGTTTAGTGGTTTATTGTTTCTGTTCATGACATTATACTTTTAGTACCATATATCAGTCTCTAACACTGATCTGATAATATATTGCATGTTTTAACAAGATTAATTGGACTACAAGTACTTCTACAAGTTACTTTTAATACCATATTGTGTTTTTTATATTATTATGTAGCAGTGGTAGCAAACATGGCACATGTGTTGTTTTTCTTTTAAGACAAAAGATGTTAATATACGAGTTGTTTTTTCTAAGCTAAAATTTTAGTATTCAGGTTTAATTGCACTGTTAGAACTTTGTGATACATGTGTGGGTTCTCATTTGCAGTATAGGCATTCATTAAAAGGTTTGCCATCACTGCTGTATAATTTTACAGGCACATCTACTTTGTTTTCACTAAACTATGGCTTATATTTGTACTTTTCCTAAGATGCATTCTAAAGAACAGAAAATTTTAATTTAATGTCAAATTTATCAATTATTTTCTTTTTGTATTGTTCTTTTTCAGTCTTATTTAGATAATCACTTAAAAATGTGAGATATACCTTTAATTGAGTTGGGACTTACATGTAATTTTTGTCTAATGTGAAATATCTGCCCACTTTTACTACAGGTAACCCTTGGAGATATTGCAGGTTTGGTTCCAGATCATAATGATAAAAGCAATATCACAATAATTTGGGTTATAAAAATTATTCCCATTTCCCAGTGCACATCAAAATTATGTTTATGTTAGAGTTGTTTAAGGGTAAAAGACAATTGTTTAAAAAATACATATGCATAAATCTTAAAATACACTATTCCTAAAAGTGTTAATGATGATCTGAGATTTCATAAAATCACAATCTTTTGCTGGTGGAGATTTTTGTCTCAATACTGATGGCTGCTGATTGACATTTAAAGTGGCTGTGGAAATTTCTTAAAATGAGACAGTGTTTACCCTATTGATTGACTCTTCCTTCCATGAAAGTTTTCTCTGTAGTTTGTGATGCTGTTTGATAGCATTTTACCCACAGTAGAACTTCTTTTCTAATGAAGTTAGAAAATCCTCTCAAACCCTGCTCCTCTTTCTCAACTAAGGTTATGTGACATTCTAAAGCTTTGATGTCTTTGCAACAATGTTCACAGAATCTTCATCAGGAGTAGATTCCATTTCAGAAACCACTGTCCTTACTCATCCATAAGGAGCAACTCCTCCTCCACAAAGTTTTACCATGAGCCTGTAGCAATTCAGTCACCCCTTGGAGCGCTGCTTCTAATCTATTTCTCTTGCTGTTTCTACCACATCTATAGTTATTTCTCCACTGAAGTCTTGAACCCCTCAAAGTCATCCATGAAGACTGGAATCTTTGTGCTGATATTCTGATAACCTCCCATGAATCAAGAATGTTCTTAATGGTATCTGTAATAGCAAACAATTTCAAGATTTTCAATTTACTTTCTCTAGATCTAGCAGAGGGATCGCTCTCTACTGAGGCTATGGGCTTATGAAATGCATTTCTTCACTTGATCTTACCCAGAAGGCCAAGAAGTGATGCAAAACATATTTCTTAAACAGTCTTGAAAGTAAAAATTACTCCTGGTCTATGGATTCCGGAATAAATGGTTTAATAGTCATAAAAACAATATTTATTTCATTATATTCCTCTGTCAGAACTCTTAGATGACCAGATGCCTTAACAATCAGCAATAATATTTCGAAAGGAATCTTTTTTCCTGAGAAGTTCACAATAGTGGGTTTAGAAATTTTAGTAAGTCATGTTGTTAATAGATGTGCTGTCATCCAAATCTTGTTCCATTTATAGAGCCCAAGTACAGTTTTTAACAGAATTAAGGGCTTTAGGATTTTCAGAAGGGCAAATGATCATTGGCTTCAACGTCAAGTTACTAGCTGCCTTCACCCTTACAAAGTGTCAGCCTATTCTTTGAAACTTTTTTTTTGTACCAGGAATCAAACTCAGGACCTCGGGGCTGGGGATATAGCTCAGTGGAATAAGCGCCTGCCTAGCAAGCGTAGGGTCCTGAGTTCGATTCCCAGTGCCGAAGAAAAAAAAAAAAAAAAAAAAAAAAAGAAACAAACTCAGGACCTCATGCTTGCCAGGCAGGCACTGTGCCACTGAACTATATGCCCAGTCAAACTTCTGATTCAGGAACTGAATTCCTCTCTTCAGTTGTGAGAGTCCTGGTGGCATCTTCCACTGTAAGATTATGTTGTCTACATTGGAAATCCGTTCCTTAGTGTAAGCACCTTCATCAATGATTTCGGCAAGATCTTCTGGATAACTTGCTGCAGCTTTTATATCTGCATTTTCATTAGAATAGATACTGACAAATTACTTCCAAGAGAATCATATCAAGTAGATTTTAACCAAAAGTGTATGAATATACTCCTTTATTTACACCTTGCACTTTTATACTATAAAAATAGCTTTTTCCCCTAAATCTCATAAACCAAGCTCTACTAGACTTAAGATTTTCTTCTTGAAATGGAAAGATTCCTAGATACTTGTGAATTACCAATGCTGAATCAAGAAGATATAAAAGTCCTGAAGAACCCAATATTGATCAATGAAGTTGAAAAAGTAATAAAAAACTTGGAAAGAAAGAAATGTCCAGATCCTGATGGTTTCACAGCTGAATTCTACAAGAAATTTAGAGATTTCATACCAATTCTACTCAAACTCTATAATGAAACTTAAAGGAAAGGAATCTCTCTAACACATTCCTAGAAGCAAGTATTACTCTGACACCAAAACCAAAGAAAGACTTAACCAAAAGAGAGATGTACAGGACAATCTCTCTAATGAACATAGATGTAAAAATTCTCAATAAAATATTAGCAAACAGAATGCAGCAAATCATCAAGATTATACATCATGGCCAACTGGGATTCATTCAGGAATGCAGGGATGGTTCAATACATGCAGATCAATAAATGTAATACAGCATATCAACAGAGCCAAACATGAAAACCACATGATCATCTCAGATGCAGAAAAAGCTTTTAACAAAATCCAACACTCATTCACGATTAAAAAAGAACATAGAAAATTGGAATAGATGGTCTTTCTCTTTATCTGATTAAAGCCATCTACGAAAGAGCAACAGCCATTAGCATACTAAATGAACAAAATCTGAAAGCTTTCACTCTAAAATCAGGAACAAAGCAAGGATGTGCACTATCACCACTCCTATTCAATATAGTTCTGGAAACATTAGCCAGTGCAATTACACAAGAGAGAGAGAAATAAGAATAGGAAAAGAAGACCTTAGATTATCATTATTCTCAGAGGACATGATACTCTACATGGAAGGCCCCCAAAACCACACCAAAAGATTCCTAGAATTAATAAATTCAGTAGCACAGCAGAACACAAAGTAAACACTGAAAACTGAATAGCATTCCTGTACACAAACAACACACTCACTGAGAGAGAAATCAGGGAAGCCACACCCTTCACATTGAAAAGAATGAAATACTTAGGAATCAATCTAACAAAGGAAGTAAAAAATCTATACAGTGAAAATTACAATAGTCTGAAGAAAGAGGTCAAATGGATTTCAGAAAATGGAAAAATACGTTCCTTGTTCATGGGTAGGAAGAAGCAACCGTGTGAAAATGGCTATGCTCCCCAAACTGTTATATAGATTTGATGCAGTCTCCATTAAAATACCATTAGTACACCTCACAGATCTAGAGAAAACATTCCTAAAATTCATTTGGAACCAGAAAAGACCTGGAATAGCCAAAGCAATCCGGGGCAACAAAGGCAAGGCGGGAGGCATCACAATCTGTCACTTAAGATTATACGACAAAGCTACTGTGATAAA
>PVLD010035606.1:0-11666 GCA_004027595.1 Dinomys branickii | reverse complement strand
ACTCGACTAGGCCTCTGGATGCACTGCATCAAGGCAGAGCCTGGTAGTTCGCCGGGTAACCCTGCGTGCTTGATCAGACCCCCAATGACCTTGAGGGCTTGTCAATGGGGGCTTGACCATAGTGACCCTGCCTATCTACTGTCTTTGAACATGGATGCTTTTCCACCTCCTGCCATAACAATTTGTGTACACCCATATTTGTTACAGCATAATTTGAAGCAGCCATATCTCTTCCCAGTGTTAGAGCCCGAGGGAGTAAATAGATCCAAAAGTACAGTTATTATCAGAGGGAAGATGATTGATTGGGTGGTAGAACAACAGAGACGAGGGTGGAGAAAATTGATTAATTGAATGAGCCATCATATTTATAACTGAGTAACAAATATGAAGATAACATTATGTAATACTGAATCCAGTGTTAATTCCCTACTCTCTTCTCTATAATTTGATATTTCCTTTATTGTTGTGTTAACTAATGTGAAGATAACATTATGTAATACAGCATCCAGTGCTAATTCCCTACTATCTTCTCTATAATTTTGTATGTCCTGTATTGTTTTTGTGTTATTCTGGTTTATATGTCTCCATTCTTTTGTCTTTAAAAAAAAAATATATATATATATATATATATTTAAAAAGTATATTAATCTTTAATTTGTAATTTTAATATCTTTACTAAAATAACTGTATAGCCTGCATGATTTTATGAGTGGTGCTTGATATGGATTCTGCTATAAATTGGAGAAAAGGAAGGTCTCCTCTGAATGGATAAAAGGCTCAGTTTGGCAAAGGAACCTATTTAAGGTATCAGTTATAGATTCCAACATGGCTGACTAGAGAAGTTGCATCAGAAAACCTCAGAAAGGATCCCCTGAAAAAAATGTATTTGGAAGGTGGGAGGGACTCTCTCACTGAAACAAAATTAATAAAGTTCACATGCATAGATAAAGTGGTAAATGGACAATTGATAAGTGAAATCAGTGCTGCAGTGGCAGGTGTGACCATTGCCACACTCTGATCCTTCAGAGAACAGCCCCTATGGAATGAGGCAGAAAGTCTGAAGGACAAAACTAACATAGCACACAGCATTTTCTTGGACAAACTTAGCCTTCTGTGACCCTCCCACAAATCTGCTCTGTCTTGCCAACACAGAGGAAAAAACAGCTGTCTTAAATTTTCTGCTCCATTGTGTCCTACAGAGAATTTTGCCTCTCCCACCCTGTCTCAAGCCAGAGACAGAATGCACAGTGAAAAGCAAAAATTCTGCCTGCTGAGATCATCAGATGACTTGGTGTGTGTGTGTGTGTGTGTGTGTGTGTGTGTGTGTGTATGCATGGCCCACAGCACTTCCTGGGTGGCTTGTGTTATGGCTTGTGCCTAGATTTTCCCCCTCAGAGCCTCATGTGGTCATGGTAAGCAGGCTTTTCAGAACCTACTGAATCTAGACTTTGTGACCAATTCATAGTGCAATGCTGGGATTAAGGGTTCTGGGATTAAGGCTGGGAGACTGCTGGATCAGTTCACTGACTAGATTGGCACCACCCTATTCCAGCGGTCTGGATAAGATATAAGGGGCAGAAAGATGGTAACCTCTCCTGTTTCTTTGTTCTCATTTGTTGTTTTTGCTGTCTTCTACTGCCATGAATGATTACTCTTCTGCCATGCCACTCCGCCTTGGGACCAGCTGATTATGAACTGAAACCTGTACAAACTGTGAGATAAATAAACCTTTCCCTTCTCAACTCTGGGTGTCAGGTGTTCTGTATCAGCAATAAGAAAAGTAACTAAGAGAGCTTGCATGCCTCAATTGTCCATGGAGTCATAGGCAGGCACACAAACTGGCTGGCAGAAACCCTACATGTCCTTAGATCAACTGAGTTGTGGGCAGCAAGTCACTGAAGAAATTGCGGAGTACAGACTCAACAGTTCCTTTCCAGTCTCTGACATCTCCTGCAAAGCTCAAGCTGGTGTCTGAAAGCAATTGCTGTCTCCTGCATACACTCCATGGTAAAGATGCTTACGTGCACCTGTAACATCATAGAGCCTTGCTTGCCAGTTGATCTCCCTGCCGATTCCACCATAACATCTGGGAAGGGGGATGGGAAAAATTTAAAACCCAAGAACTGGTTCAGTATTAGACTGTGTTTATATGTCATCAAGCTGGGAGAATGAAGTCCTGAAGGTGAGTTAGCCTCAGTTTTGCAGTGGAAATTTCAGAGATGCTATTGGGGTGTGAATAATCAGGTTTTTTGGCAAGGAAGTTGAGTGTGAATCACATACACATTGTCTTATTGGACTATGTAAATAGAATTCCTGGTTGGATATCCTCCAGATTTGATGGATTTGTTTGTTATTGTTGTTTGTGGGGTTTTTGTGGTTAGCATTGTGTGCTTATTATTTTTGTCATTTTGTGTTTATTTGATTTTTGGTTTTATGTTTTCTATTTGCATTGATCTACTTGTTATCTGTGTTATTTCACCCTTCTATTTTTTTTTTTTTTTTTTGTGGTACTGGGGATCGAACTCAGGACCCTGTTCTTGCTAGGCAAGCGCTTATTCCACTGAGCTATATCCCCAGCCCCCTATTTCACCCTTCTAATCTCTCTGTGTGGTTACTTTGCTTCAAGCCCTTCAAGAATACTATAATCTTACGTCTTAATTCTTTATTCCAGTAAATAAATTTTTCCTCTAAAGTTTTTCATTTGCCATGTTCTTCTCTCTCAGTTGTTCTTATCTTCTCCAGTATTAACCTTCCATCCTCACTGTCCTCCTCTTTAGGCTCTTCTGTATCCTACCTAGGCCCCTTTTCTCCCAAACTTCTTTACAAGTACACAGACACATCAATAGATTCCAGATGAGTCACAAAGTTTACTCCTTCCTCCTATATCTCATGCTTACCTCTGCAAATATCTTTTAAAAATACTCAACATTAACTGTTCAACACAACTAAAAACACTTGTAGTAGAATCTGAAACTATGTCAAATTTTCTTTTATTTCTTTGTTTCACCTACCACTATCACCCCTACTAAACTTCCTCCTTAATGTCTTACACTCTTTCTTCGCCTGTGCTTCAGTCTCTTCCCTTTCTTCCCTTATTTCAAAGTTGAACAACTGCTAACAACGAAAGAACAGAGTCTGCATAGAGGATTGATAAAGGGTGAGAGTGTAAATGCAAGGTCCTCTATGACTGGACCTGTTGATACTGATATAACCCTAAATAACTCTTTCTGGAAAATGTTAGAACAGAGTCCAAGTCAATGCAATCCCAATTAAAATACCATTAGTATACCTCACAGATCTAGAGAAAATACTCATAAAATTTTTGGGAACCAGAAGAGGCCTCTAATAGCAAAAGCAATCCTGGGAAACAAAAGAAAGGCAAGAGGCATTATAATTCCTGATTTGAAATTATACTACAATGCTACTCTGATAAAATCAATATGGTACTGGCAAAAAAAAAAACAGACCTGAAGATCAATGGAACAGATTAGAAGATGCAGACACAGCTACAAACACACTCAGCCAACTTATCTTTGACAAAGTGGCCAGATATTTTCACTGGAAGAAAGATAGCCTCTTTAATAAATGGTGCTCAAAAAACTGACTATCGACATGCGAAGAACTGAAACTAGACTCATGTCTTTCACCATGCACTAAAGTCAAAATGGATCATAGAGCTCAATATCAAAGCAGAAACACTAAATCTATTGGAAGAGAAAGTAGGTAAAACTCTTGAAGACATAGGGGTGGGCAGAGCATTCATGAACAGAGACCCAACTGTGCAGGAAATACTTCAAAGGATCAACAACTGGGATCTCATCTTATTGAAACGTTTTTGCATATCAAAAAAAACTCTCCAGTAGAGTAAAAAGAAAACCCACAAAATGGGAACAAATTTTAGCCAACTTCCCCTCAGACATAGGACTTCTATCTAGAATATATAAAGATTAATAAAAATGAGGCCTCCAAAATTCAAAGATCCAGTCCAAAAATGGGCATCTGAAATGAATACACCCTTCTCAGATGGAGAAATTCTAATGGTGAATAAATATATGAAATAATGTTGAACACCTTTAGTCATTTGAGAAATGCAAATTAGAGCAATACTGAGATTCCATCTCACCCCAGAAAGAATGGCTGTCATCAAGGAATCAACCAATAACAAATGCTGGGGAGGCTGTGGTGATAAAGGAACCTTACTGCACTGTTGGTTGGAGTGCAGATTGGTGAAACCACTGTGGAAATCAGTTTGGAGATTTCTCATAAAACTAGGATTGGAAGTCCCACTTAACCCAGCTATTCCCATTCTGGGTATTTTCCTAGAATTAAAAACATCATACCAGAGCGATATATGTGCACCCATGTTTATAGTAGCACAATTTGTTATAGCTAAATCTTGGAAACAACCCAAATGTTAATCAAGTTAGGAATGGATGAAAAGGATGTGGTATTTTTATACAATGGACTATTACTCAGCTATAAAAAAGATAAACTCAGAGTTTTGTAGGTAAATGGATGCAACTAGAGAACTTATAAGTGAAATAAATTGGACCTACGTGTGTAAACCTATTGTCTCTCTGGTGTAGGAACCTGAAATTGTAAGTAAAATGCAAAATGTACAGTCAATGATATGAAAGGGAAAGAAATTGCTCAAAGGAAGGAACAACTTGGATGAGCAAAAGAAGAAAAAAGAAAGAAGGAAGGATATATATATATATATATATATATGGCTGGGATAACTGTACTTCTGATGTCTGATGGTATATTGAAAGGAACAGTTAATGCTTAAAATTTTTTATTTTTTTACCAATTTTGCATGCTTGTATCTGGTAATCTGAGCAACTGCTTTGAAGACAACAATATGCAGTGAAACTACCATTGGTGAATTCTTATCATCTTGTCTACTGACTGTCTGTATTATCTCTAATGTTTTATCTAATGATTATTTTGTTATTCTCTTTAATGGTTTGAACAATCTTTCATTCTTACATCTGGTAATCTGAGCAACATAGTTGAAGATAACAATATGTAACAACTACTGTTAATTCCTATAATTTTGTTTGAAACCCTGTATCACTTGTAATGTGCTTGCTTTGTTTTGTTTGTATTTGTGATATTGGTATGCTGCTATTGTTCATTTTTTTCTTTTATTACTCTCTTTAAAGTAAAAAAGGAGAGATTGGCAGAATAGATCAAAAAACAGAATCCCAGCAACACATTGAAATCAAGAAACTCATCTAATCCAAAAAAAATTTCATAGACCAAAACTCAAAGAATCAGAAACCAATATTAACTTACAAGGACCCTGTAAAAAAGCAGAGATAACAATTTTGATCTCAGGTATGGTAAACTTTAAACTAAAACTTATTGGAAATGACAAAAATATTCACTACATGCTACTTAAAAGAACATTCCTAAAAGAAGAAATAACCTTTATAAATGCACTGAATACTGAAACATCTTCATAAAATAAATACTGTTGAATGTAAAAGATCAAATAAATACTAACACAGTCACAGTGGGTAATCTTAATCCTTCTGATTTCCCAAAGAAATATTAACTAACCAAAGAGCAAAAAAAAAATCAATGAAGATCTATCAGAGCTAAAACACACCCTTAACATATGGACCTAAAAAATATCTATAGAGTATTCCACCCTACCATACCAGAATATTCATTCTTTTCTGCAGCACATGGTACTTTCTCCAAAGTAAATGATATACTAGTCCATAAAGTGTAATGAAATAAACTCAAATCAATGAAAATCATCTTTGTGTACTATCAGACAGTGTGCAATGAAAATTGACATCAACAAGAAATCACAGAAAGTGTAAAAGCACCTGGAAAATTAATAACACTCTTGTGAACAACTGATGGGTAACAGAAGATATCAGGGAACAAATTTGAAAATATTTGAAAATTAAGAAAATTTTCACACAATAGAGCAGGAACCTCTGCAAAAAATGAAAGCAGTTGTAAAAGGGAAGTTCATTGCAATCAATGCTCACATTAAGAAAACAGAGTATGATCAAATAAACTATGAGGAAAGTTAAAATACCTGGAAAACAACAATTCATACCAAAAGCAAAACTTAGAAGAAATCATGAAGATTAGAGCCGAAATCAATGACATTGAGACCAGAAAGACATACAAAATTTAATGAATCAAAAAGCTGGTTCTTTGACAGAATTCATAAAATAGGTGAAGTCTTAGCCAAACTTTCCAAGAGAAAATAAAAACATGATCAATGCAATTAGAAGTAAAAAAAGTGAATTTATAATAGAAACCACTGAAGTCCAGAAGATAGTAACTACTAGGAAAAAGTGTATTACAGCAAATTGGAAAATCTTGAAGAAACAGACAAATTCCTAGACTCATGCAAATCACCAAAGCTAGCCCAAGAAGACAAACAATGGTTGAAAACCCAAGAACAAGTAATAAAATAGAGACAGCAAAGGGAAACACACCAACTAAGACAAAAACTCAGGACCTGATGGCTTCACTACTTAATTCTACAAAACTTTTTAAGTGTATTATAGTGCCAATACTACTCAAGCTCTTCACAGAAATTGAAAGGGGTAGTGTGCTTACAGAATGATTTATGGAAGCGAGGATCCCAAGCCAAGATAAAAATCCGCTGAAAAAGAGAACTGCAGGTTAACATACACAATGAATATAGATACTATATTCCTAAGTGAGATATTACTGAATTCAATGCAATAGATCATCAAAAAGATCATACAACATTACCAAGTAGGTTTCGTCCCGTGCAAACATTATTCAACATACACAAAAGAGTAAATGTAATACACCATATGAATAGAAACAAGAACAAAAAAAATGATTTTATGAAAACCATGATAGCAGAAGAGGTTTTGGACAAAAGTCCAACATCCTTTCATAATAAGGATGTTCAAGAAAATAGGTATAGAAGTACTACACATTAATTTGATAAAGCATATTTATGACAAACCAGTGGCTAGCTCCATATTAAATGGTGAAAAACTGAAAGAATTTCTTCTGACACCAAGTAAGATGGATACATATAGGAAAGAAAGAACTCAGTTATCACCATTTGTGGATGCCATGATACCCTACATACAACAACGAAAGACTTAAACAAAAAATCCTGTTAGAATTAATAACCAACTTCATCAATTTAGCAGGATACAAATTCTGCACACAAAAAACAATAGCATTTTTGTATGGAAATAATAAGCTCAATAAGAAGGAAATAGAAGCAATACCATTTATGGCAGCATCAAGAAAAATTAAATAATTAGGAATTAACCTAAACAAAAAAACAAAATACCTCTACAAAGGAAACTATAATACTCTGAAAAAAGTGAATGGGATATCAGAAAGTGGAAATATATCCCATACACCTGGATAAGCAGAAACAGTGTTGTCAAAATAGCTGCACTCCCAAAACTGGTACAGAGATTCATTGTAGTCCCGATGAAAATACCAACAGCACACTTCCAAGACCGAGATAAAACAATCCTAAAATTCATGTAGAGCCAGAAGAGACACAGACTAGTCAAAGCAATCCTAGGCATCAAGAGCAAATCAAGAGGCCCCACCATACTTTTCATTAAGCTAAACCAAAAAGCAACAGTGAAAAAAATGGCATGGAACTAGAGCATAAACAGGCGCACAAACCAATGGAACAGAACAGAGGATCTCGAAACACCCCCAGACACATTCAGCTATATGATTTTTGACAAAAGCAAAAAGCATATATTAGAGGAAAGATAGTCTATTTAGTAAGTGGTGTTGGGAAAATTAGAGACCTGTTTCCAGAAGATGGGAACTTAACTCGTATCTCTTACCAGACACTAAACTTAAAAAATGGATCAAATATCTACAAATTACAACAATAAAAGCAATGCAGAATTTCAGACAAGGTGATAGGAAATTAACCATGGTTGTTGCATTATATATTGTTATCTTCAAATTGGTTACCCAGACAAATATAGGCATGTAATATTGGTCAAATAATTAAACATAGCTTTTATTGTTTTTCTTTGTTTTGTTTATGCCTGTGTTTGTTAATATGTTTTTCTTCTTTTATCCTTAAAAAATTAAAACAGAAACATTGAACTTAGTAGAAGATAACATAGAAAAAATAATTTGACATCACAGATGGAGAAAAGCATTTTCTAACCAGAATCTCATTTTCACAAGAAATAATAGCAAGAACCAACCAGTGGGATTATATCAAATTAAAACCTTCTGCACAGCAAAGTAATTAATTTGTAGAATGAAGGGATAATGTATAGAATGGGAGAAAATTTTACCATCTATTCCTCAGACAGCAGACTAATCTCTAGAATATATAAAAAACTGAAAAAATACACTACTTAAAATTTAAAAAGAAACCCAATTAAGAAATGAGTAAGTGAAATGAGCATTCTCTTCTCAGAGGAAGAAGTACAAATGAACAACAAATATATGAAAACTTATTCTAACTCTCTGGCCCTTAGAGAAATGCAAATGAAAGCCTAATATTTCATATAATTACAAGTGCTCATATGGCTGTGGAGAAAAAGGAACTCTCCTACCTTGTTGGTGGGAATGTAAACTAATGTAAATGTTATGGAAAACAGTACAGTGTTTTCTGAAAGAACTAAAATTAGAAATCCCATATGATCCAGTTAGTGTCCTTTTAGATATCTTGCCAAAGAGCTAAAAAATCACACTACAACAATACATGCATACCAATGCTTATGCCATAATAATTCATAACAGCTAAGTCATTGAAGCAGCCAACGTATCTATCAACAGGTAATGAATAAAAGGTGGAGTTGTACTTACCTATAAAGTAGTTCAAATCTGGGATATTTCTAGGAAAATAGATGCACCTGGAAAATATAATGTTGAGTGAATTAAATCAGACATACATGTTTATATATCATACAGTATTTCTCATTTGAGCAAGGCAAAGTACAAATAAATAACATAAAAAATGATGGGTAAAAGGAAACAAAGAGATAGTTCTCTTGTAAATGTGAGGGTTTCCTGGTAACTGAAGGCAAGGGGCAAGGGTGTGGAGAAGGGAAAGTAAGTAGAATAAAAGTACACCATGTACTGTAATCTAATAACCTCAGTCAGTATAAATACTATATCTCATAAACATGAGCTGTGTTTAAAATTATCAACAAGAATGAAAATGGGGAAAGAGGATTTCAAAGGGAAAAGAGGGGATTGGAAGGAAGGAGAAAGGGATTTAGAAAAACCTAGGTGTATTACGTATTTTTACTCAGTTTTCAAAATCAGTGTAAACTTCATGTCAGGAAACATATACTAATGAGAAGGGAATATTTACAAATTTAAATGTCTATTGCCATTTTCAAATAATTGCCAAGGTTGGTATAAGGTGAATTTCAAACTTAGCATGATATTTGAAGGTAACAGCTTTATAAATAAATAAAATGTATGTACCAGGGTTCAATGTCCTCCTCCACACAGTAACTGGTAGCAATATAGGGGAGCAATCTAAGCCATGAGGCACCTGCTCTCTGGTGCACTGATGACCCAGAAACCATATAAGCAGAAAACATCAATTTAGAAGATATTCCCATATCCATCTTTTGTATGTAGATGTGTTGAGGTGATTTATATAAAGATATCTTTCTTTTAAGTGCCAAGTGGGAAAATAATACATACTGGAATCTTTATACCCACTTCCAATAGTCATGGAGCTCCTGGCCTATTTTAACTGTCATCACTGATATGAACTATTCAAATATTCCCCACCTCCGAGAAAAGGGGTCCCTTCCCATCTGGAAAACAATACTTATCTCCAGCAGATATCAGAATGTCTCTCAGCCTTAGACCATCAACAAGGGTGCACTGAACTCTTAGACTTTGAAAGATATGTACCTTTCCTGTAACACATCTTTAATATCAGTGGGTGACTCAGAAGAGCTGGCTTCCTGACTGTAGATTGCATGGCTTGAAGTAGGGTGGGTGTTTTAATTTTAGCCCTTTTCCCATCACTGGGAAATAATACCTGACACTCATAATTTAAAAGAGGAGAGCTTTATTTTAGCTCATGATTGGAGTCCATGATCAGTTGGCTCCATGGAAGAAGAGCCATGTTGGAAAGATAGTGGCACAAAAAACCTGTTCAACCCACTGAAGCCAAGAAGCACAGAGAGAATGGAAGAGGTTAGAAAAAAATATATACTTTTCCATGTCATGCCCACAATGACCAACTTGCAGTTGGTCTCCACCACCTAACATCATATTCAGCTATTGAATCCATTAATGAGTATCACACCTTCTGTAACAGAAGTTCTTCCTCAAACTGGTACACTACAGTATCTTCGTTCCAATTCAGGTTGCTTCTGGTCTTGTAGAAACAGCCGGTCACTTTAATGCATAGCTGGTCACTATGGTGCACACTGTATAAACTAATCCCCAATTGACAAGCCCTTTTGCCTCTGTACTTCCTGCTTGCTTATCCCATATAAACCCTAAACCACCAAAGATCAGGGCTTGATATTTTGGGAGTGATCGCAATCAGTGCCTATTGACATAAAATCTGTCTCTAAATCCTAGGTGTTGTTTTGGGGTTTCTGCTTGCCATTGCATTTGGGGCACTGTCTTGGAAGACACTGTGCTGACCACTTTGATCACTGGCTGAAGCCCTTATAGACAGAGAAAGGACCTCTTTAGTTCACAACATGAATGCATGCCCTTGAGATTTCTTGAGTCTCCTTGGAGGTCTGGAGGATTCCTGGCTACTTGTTCCAGCAGCTCACATCAAACCCCAAAGGGAGGTCACAGTCTGTCTCTCTGTCTGTCTGCCTGCCTGATTCTGATAACATCCTTAGGGGCACCCCAGTTAGTCTATTTGTCACTCCTGCTCATCTTGATCAGGAAAGTGTGATCAACTCTGGTTAGAGAAGGGGTTTGGGATATTTAACCTCTGAGCGCCTGCTGAATGCATGTGTGAGTGAGTGCACCGGAGAGCATAAGCCATAGGCCTCTCTGTCTGCAGCAAGACTGGGAAGCACCAGTCACAGTGGCTCACTGAGCCCTCACCTGCAGTTCCATGGCAATCAAAACATGTCATAGTGGAGGCCTCGCACCCTCTTTAGTGAAGTCTTGCCTAAGTCCCCTCAGAAGGCATGGCTAGGTGGCCCTCTGAATGGTCTCTCTCTGAGGGACATCCACCCTTTGCCTGTTACACCACCATTCAAAGGTACACAACATACTCTGTAGGGAGATAGAATGGGCACAAGCCAGAGTAAACCCAGTGTCCTGATGCTGAAAAACTTCAAAAGAGTATTTCCTTATGACTACTGGGTGAAAACAATACCTTGGAAGTTCCATTCCTTTTATGAAATTGAATGGTCAAACCTTTGCCTTTGCTGGCCATCTGGAGGGACATTTGATGTTGAAGTTGTTCATCAAGTTTGAAACAAAGTGACAGTGCAATGAAAGAAGCCATCCTGACCAGTATCCTTATATTGACTCCTGGCTCAACCTGTGTCAGAACCTCCCACCATGGCTCCACGCCTGTGTCCTGCATTTCATAAAAAAAAAGAAAGAAAAGGTCCATTCTGCCTGAGAATTTCACCTTGACACCCTCATCAGTTTCTGCAATTGCTGCCAAAACCTATAGCTTTATTCCCTGCTCCTGACTTGTCTACTTC
>PVLD010035605.1:0-11667 GCA_004027595.1 Dinomys branickii | reverse complement strand
TCTCTTAATGAACTATGAATTCTATGCTAATTCTTTCTTTTTTATTGACTTTTTTTTTTTTTTTTTTTTTGCGGTACTGGGGATCAAACTCTGGACCCTGTGCTTGCTAGGCAAGCGCTTGTTCCACTGAGCTATATCCCCAGCCCTTTATTGACATTTTTGAATAAAGGTGCTCAATGCAGTCGGCTTTTTGGAGCATGCGTTTTCATTTCACCTGGTAAGTACCTAGGAGTGACGTTCCTGGGCAGCACGCTGCCATAACGTCTTCCCACATAGAAATATCATGTGGCCTTCTCACCAACACCGCACGAGGCTTCCAGGAGCTGTGCACACTCACCAGCACTTGCTTTGTCCATTTTATCGCTAGTATTCATTTTTGAATGTTTATCATTGTACTAGATGTCTCAAGGTATCTCATCGTGTGTTCTGTATTTTTCCTTTGAGTGCTGGGTTTGATCTGGGGCTATGCCCATGCTGCACCACTGATCCGCACCCCAGGCCTCACATTTTGGCTTTAAAGTTCTGTATCTTAGACAGCCAGTACTGCTGGGTGCCTTTCATGCACTTGTTTGCCTTACCTTGCATGTCTTCTTTATCTCTTTGTCCATGATGTATATTTGGCGAAGTATCTGTTCAAATATTCTACCCGTTTGTCTAAATTGTTTCATCCTGTCATTTAATGTTGAGAGTTCTTTGTATACTTTGTATGGAAGTCAGATCTGGAATTAGTAAATGCTCTCGCAAAACCATTGCTTACACTGTCACTATTTTAACACTGTCTTTTGTAAGAGTTGTTTTAAAACGATGAAATCCAATTCATTGTACTTATATTTCTCAAATCATGCATTTGATGTTGTATCTGGAGAACTTCACCTATCTAGTTTACACAGACACTTTTCCTATGACTTTCCCTTGCACTTAGACCTTTGATTCACTTTGAGCTAATTAATGCATATGATCTGAGATAACCTGGAGCGTTTCTTCCTGAATGATTGTGTGAGTTTGTACCTTCCAGGGATTTTGTCCTTTTTATCAGTGCCCTCAGTGCTATGGGCATGAAGTTGTCCATGTTAGTCTCTATTAGGTTCTTTAAAGTACACAGCACCTGTAGTGATAGCTTGACATTTTTTCCACATATTGGAATGTGAATCTTCTCTCTTGTCCTGATTAATTCAGTGAGAGTTTTATATATGTTAATGATTTTTATAAGGAAAGAGTTTTCTTCTTTCACTGAGATTTCCTAACAACTTTCTGTATTTAACTTCAGTGTTTTCTGTATATCCTTCTTTGGGTATTCACCTCATTTTATATTTCTTTTATGATTCTAGTGTCACAATGTGCAAGCTGGTATTATAATGAACCTCAGTGGTCTCTGGTTGTACCCCGGAGAGAAATGGCAATGGGTATAAGGATAATACAGAAGAGACAAGACCTGGGTCAGGTGGAGGTGATCCCTTACCTGATCAGAAAGAAGACCTAACCTCAACAGTAGGAGCGGTTATTTTATTCTCTCGCAAATTTAGTATCACAAGAGGTAATGTTGCCTAGTGACTAACGACTGTCCAGCCAGGATGTCTCTCTCAAGATTGGTGTGTCTTGACTGCTTGAGGCACTCTAGCTCTGTCCTGCCCTCACACACATGACCAAGTTCCAGCTCCAGTGGCTCCCAAAAGGTATCACAAAAATGAGATTTTTCTGAAGTAACATTATAAATTAGATTATGTCCCCCCACATACTATGGTGAATTATTGCCACTGCTGGGAACTTGGTAGTGAAATCATTTTACCAAAAATGTTAGCTTCTCAGTGTGGGGTATGGAGTCTCCTGATATAATTATTGCAGTCACTGGTGGCATTGTTGGCTTTAGGTAGGGTGCTGTCTTTAGGCCCTTTCAGGATACTATGCTAAGTACAACATAAGGCAGGATGCAGCAATTGTCACTATAAGGAAGATGGCCTACAAGGGAGTAATTTCTCTACATTCAATGGGGAGTGACACAGTCACCCACGTACCGCACGCATCTAAATCTGGCAATCTACACCCTCATGCTGCTGCTCCACTCTCACGCTCTACAAATATACAAAATTACAGCACCTTGTCACTGCTCACTGAGCAACAATGTTAAGGAGGAAATTAATCTTTAGGATTCAGTGCTTACTCTGTCTTTATCTTCTGGGTTGATGGAAAAATGTTTTAGTCTTCCATTTCTTCCTTCCTTATTCATATTTGTTTGCAAGAAAGAGTTTTAAAAATACATGATAGAAATGCACTTCCACTGCTTCAGTTCAGTGCGAAATTACTGTATGATCTAATTGCTCTGCATAGAATCCAGTTATTTCAACTTGATGAAACTATACTATGAATAATGAACCCAAAGGTGAAGCCTCATTATGCGATCACAGAGAAATTTGTCTGAGCACAGGGGAGGATGATTAATGGGAGGAATGAAGAAGTAATTTAGCATGGTCTACTCCCCTTGTTTTTGTAACTAGGTTGAGAAAAGGCCCTCAACTTTCTCAATATCTCTATTATGTTCTGGTTTTCTGTCCATCTTTGTAGTGTCTGAACCTCTCACGGGTCTCCACAGGTGTTCTGATCTCTCTTTCCAAAACCTTCCCCACAACATGGAAGGGCCACAGCTGTGGTGTGTTGTGTGAGTATGCCCCATCCCCAGGCCATCCATCCCTGGGGTGCATTGAATTAGACCTCAAAGAGCACCATCTGCACAGGTCCATGAGGAAAGGCTTCTGATGAGGTGTCAAAGATGTTCAGCTAGAGAAATTTGGAATTTTTAAGGAAGCCCAAAGAGCCTGGCAGACTGACCTGCCATCCCTTCTCATCTTTCCATGTCTACTGCCGAGGGAGAGGCATTTCCTGCATACTTTTCAGACAGACGGCTCATTCCTTGGCATCTCTGTTCTCTTTTCCACTTTCACCTAGTTCGTGTGATGGTGCCTGAAATCTGTCCATGCTCACCTGGCCACCACTCTGTATTTGTGGAGATGTGGAGCAGCCCTCTCTTCCTTCAAATTCATTTGTGTACCTTGAAGTCCATTCTCTTTTTGGGTATTACGAAGAAACATGTCTGTCTTACCTCCTCATCCCAGTGTGATCTTAGGATCCACTCGTTCTTTTGCAGTCAAGTTTAAAATCATTAATTTCACATTGTCCAGTTTTCAGTACATAAACATGTCCTAATTGTTATCCTGGTCTTGTTTTTAACCACCTGGACTCACTTGTCTCAGCAAGAGTATTACCTAGGCTTGGGTTTTATCAGTATAGGGGAAAGAAGGCCGGCAGTCATGTTCCAGAAGTATGTGAGATATTTGCCTGTTGGGAAAACTTATGATGAGCTCCACACTGTTTTCCATAGTGACTGTACTAATAAACAATGAAAAAATGAAGATTTAACAGAGCAAAGATAGTATTCTTTCGGATTGATCAACATTTGTTCAGTGAAGCAAGATTTTCTGAAATGTCTCCACACTGGACAAGGACAAATAAAATTATTTACAGATATTCAGGAAGTATATGATGAATTTCTATCAATTAAGAAAATGTCCTAGAACTGATAATTGAATTTATATATATCATGGTATGCAAGTCATTATACTTCATTTTTACGATAAAATGCTGAAGTGTAAATTGAAGTTGAACAGTGTAATAAAATTAGATGCTACGAATTAACAAGGATAAATCTGACAAAATATGAAGCAGTTCTATACATTGAGAAATATAATATTTTTGAAAGAAGAGATAATAAATTTGTGAATAAATATAGATATAAACCTTGATCAAGACCCAGATGACTAAATATTAGCATAATGATCAATTCTTTTCAAATAACCTTATTCAATTCATTGGCCTCAAAAACAAAACTGCAACATTGACAACATATACTAATGACCTAGAACAGCCAAAGGAAATCTTTAACGTAGAGCAAGACAGTTATCCTGCTGCAAGAATTATAAACTAACAACAAACGAGACATTGACATAACTAACTATAGAAATATATCCCTGCGAAAGAGTGATGTTCAGGGATAAACCCACATGTATCTGCATCTATAAACAACTACTAATGGTGAAGACCTAAACTAACATGACAAGACAGAGGAGACTCACTAAAATGACTAGTCCTGAGTCCTCTGGATATCCATATGAACCGAATAAGCGGGGATTAACATATACCTATCTATATCTATATCATCTATATCTATATATATCAACAGTAATAATAGTGATATTTCTGTATTAGATTTCTTCCCCTTGGAACAAAATACTGGACACCACAAGTGAAAGGAGGAGAGGATTATTCCGGCTTACAGTTTTCACTCAAGAAGCAAAGAGATAAGGGGAATGAATACATCTCCCAGTGCTGCTCCAAGTGACCCTCCCATCTTTTAGCCAGGCCCTTCCTGTAAATGGGGGACTTCAGGGGGACATTGTAGTTGTGAATGCTAGCCAATTATTTCTGCATACAGAAAAAGGAACACTAATGAATATTTCAAAGTATTAGATCATGTGATTGTAACATCAGCCGTACTTGAACAGAGTGAGGCAGCCCAGCAGTTTGGAAACTCACACAGTATTTATTTTTTGTAAAATATGCTACTTTACCATTTGAATAAATTACACTCATTATTTGGGAAGTTCAGCATGATATTTCATGACAGTGATACAGCATACACTCATCACACCCAGCCTAGCTTTGCCCGCTCTCCCCACCCCTTCCCGTCCTCTGGTGAACTGACACACAGGTTAGGCTACTGCCCCGTGCGTCCTCGAATAACCTTGGGAAACAGTGGAAGAGAGAGACAGTAAAGCCTCACAACCACACATGAGCAACCAAGTGCAAAGAGAAAAAGGTGAAGAAGCCGTGGGAGTGATGGCAGACTCTTGACCTGGGACTTGCAGTTGAATGGGGCAGGGAAGTTAGGGCTTGTACTGAGGTATGCACAGGTGTCCCATGACAGCATGACTTGGAAGAACATTTTAAAACTTCTGTCTCTACAACACTGCACAGTCTTAGGCAACACCTCATACCATAGATTGCAATGACCTTTAATCCAGGACACAAGGACACTAGAGACAGTCAAGCTGAAGAAACTCTACTAATAAAAACCTGAAACAAACTGCTGGCTTTCAACACAACTGTTACATTACAGACCATAAAGAATACAAGAGAAATAAGAAATACAGAAATGAAGCAGGCTTTTTAAGCATCATTATTTTATGATCAAATAAGAATGTTCTTCCTTCTGCCCCAGGGAACCCTGGGAGTCAGTCTTCTTATGAGGTGATCATTCTCAGGTCCATGGTGGACCCGGGTCTGGGCTGTGGTAAGAAGTAAAGTGTAGACCTTTAAAAAGAACAAGGATGACCTAGAGAATACCGTCATTCTCCATCTATCATTACCCAGGCACAATGATGCATGTGGTGTCCATCGACACCTGCCTCTTAGAATCAGAGAGATGACCTTTTTCTGAGGTGTGCACTTCAGGTGAAGGGAGAGGGCCCTGGCTCTGTTAGGGGTGCAGAAGGGGGAGGATGGAAGGCCTATACCTGACAGACTCTCAGCAAACAATCCAGATGTGCTGTTCTATCATTCCCACACAGCCAGGAAGGATTTTCAAGGGAGACCAAATTTCTACTCAGAGGAGCTTGAGAGTCAGGTTCTGGCTCTGAGAGGATCAGATTCAAGTATGTAGAGGACATAGCTCTGGGTTTTGTGAGGACCCAAGCAGTTGATTTCTACTTTGATTCGGGAAATGAGGGATTAGTTTTCCACCCCTGCTGTCAACCCACAGCACTTTGCAAGATGTGGGGACCACTGACTGTGCCTCATTGGGTTAGAGCAAGAGGGGATCCTACTGGGTGGTTCAGGCTTCAACTTAGAGGAGTAGAGTGGGCAGGGTCAGTTAGGGTTTATTGTTCTGGCCTGTGGGAGAGTAGAGAAACCCCAACTCAGAGAGGGTCCCCTAATTCTAAAGACCTTCCTCTCTTGTCAGCCCTGGACCACACGGAGGCAGATTTGTGAAACTGAGCTTCAGCCTCAGGGGATCCAGGAAACAGTTCCCAAACAGTGAGCAACAGAATCAGATCCACATAGGACTAGGGTACAGGCTCTGACAAGAACCAAGTTGTTCATCCCTAGGGATGAGGAGGAGCCTGAAGAATTCCTTTCCCCTCCTGCTGTCAGCCCTGGGAGACCCCGTGCACTTCTCCAAGTATTAAATCCGCTCCCTGCCTCTGCTTTCGGTCAGAGCGACAGGAGGTCCTCTTCTGAGCTGTGCGCTTCAGGTGAGCAAGAAGAGACCCTTATCCGATGGGAGTCACACTGAGGGGTTGTGGGGGAACAGGGGATGCCCCACCTCAGAGAAAGGGCCTGGAACAAATCAGATTTACCACATTGCTATCTCAGCACTCCAGGGAGCAGTGCTCTGGCAGAGGCCTGATTTTGCCTCAGGGGATCCACAGTACAGAGTCCTAGCCTTGTGCTGAGGGCCTGACTTTGGGAAGGAGGAGTGGAGAGGACCTGGGCTCACTTAAACCAATGGGAGTACTGAGGAAGTACTGCGGAACCCCCATCTCAGAGAAAGGGGCCAGGAACATTTTAGAGAAGCTTCTGCTGCCTAGTCGGTAGCAGGGGGTGCAGAATTCTCAGAAGAGCAGCCCCTTTTTAGTCCATAGTCCATGAGACTATATAAGAGCTGTGTTCAGAGGACTGAATTTCAGGTGAGAGGAACAGAGAGAGCCTGGGGTCAGTTAGGTCCAGGTGAGGGGCTGTTGGTGGTGTTCTGGAATCCTCACCCCAGTGAGATGACCTCAGAATGTTCTAGAAATATCTCTTTTGGAGGACTTGCACGTCATAGTGCACAGTTCTTGAGAGATCACCCCTGTTCACATCCATAGGAACTGAGAATCGGAGCCATTTGCTAAGCACTTTGCAGTGCAAGGAACAAAAGTTCTGGGGTCTGCCAGCTCAAAGGAGCCTTGCTCCAGGGGAAAATTGTCTCAAGGGAGCACCCTTTCCCTCAGGGCACCAGAAGAGGAGGGTCTGAACCCAGTTCTGAGGACCAAGCTTCAGGTGGGAGGGGCCAAGAGGATCTCCGCTAATTTAGGTCAAGATAAGGCCCTGAAGGCATGTGAGGAATGCTTAAACCAGGAAGAGGGTTCCCAAACAACCAGCACCTGTCTGTTATTGCCTAGCAACACCAGAGGGAGGGATGCAGGTCATCAACCCCTTCTGCCTCAGGGCACCTAGAGTGCAGAGACAGAGCCTTGTTTTGAAAGCTGTGCTGCAGGTCTAGGGAGCAGAGAGGACTGGGCTTAGTCAGATCCAGGTGGGAGAGGGTTTAAGCCTCAGATCACATAGAGTTTCCTCAACTAGTCCAGATTCCCTTCTGTCTACACACAAAAATTAGATGTGTGCTACACCACACAGGAGAAGATAGGGTAGGATGGGCCCCTCAGCCATGTCTGTCCCAGGTGACCTGGGTGTCAGAGCCTTGTTCAGAGGTTAGCATTACAGGTGGGCTGAGAAGATAGGACTCCAGATTGATTGGGTTAAGCTGAGGGGCTGAGTTGAGAGAGGAAGCCCCACGCCAGGTTGAGATTCTGAAAATAACCTAGACCTGCCTTTGTTGACAGACCCTCACTGTGCATTGGAGAATTCTCAGGTGAGCACACCCAGTTGCCTTAGGGAACTCCTGGAATGTAGAGTTTGTATCTGAGAGCCTTGCCTCAGTGGGTGAGCAGCAGAGAGGACCTGGACTTTGTTAGGTCACAACGAGGGGCTGGGGTAGATGTGGAAGCCCGGAGCCAGGTAGTGGGTCCCCAGCTAATACATACTTGCCTCTGTTGTCAGCCCCGCACCTGAGATACACTTACCAGCCCCCTCCACTTCCACTCCCCTCACCCACAGTAACCTTTCTGCCTTAGAGATCTCTGAGTGTCAGACAGATTATTCAAAGGGGAACACAGTGGTTTTGACACCGGAAATAGGATCCTGGCTTTGTGAGAGACCAATTTGAGGTCAGAGTGAGCACAGAGAATTCATTTTAGAACCTCTTGTCTGCCCTGTGAAGGTCTGTGTGAGAAAAACCACTTAAGTTGGCCTCTGGCTTCAGAGAGAGGGGAGAGCCTCATTCTGACATCAGACCTTAATGTGAGGGGAGCAGAGAGAACCAGTTGCCATTCCTGGTGATGCCTTGAGGGGGGTGAGGTAGCCCCAGCCCAGCAAGACTGTCTCTGAACAATCTAGATCCATCTATGCTGTTGCTACTGAACTCCACACAGGCACGCTTATAAGAATGAGTCCTGTCTGGTCTTGGCTTTGATGTGCTGAGGCACACTCACTAAACAGATGAGGATCAGACCTCCGGGAACTGGGGTCAGGACCCAGAGGGAGGAAGGAGAGGACCCACCCCACCCCACTAGAATACACCATGGAGGCCTTCTCTGCCCCTGTATGAGGCCTGGCACTCCCTACCCATGGTGCCTTGGTATGTAGTCACCCAACTTCAGGGGTGAGCGTCTGAGAAAGGCAGCACTCTCGCTATTGGATGAGGATGTCTTGCACTCCAGAACATAAGAGGACCCAGGGAGGACTGCCCCTGTTCTTGAACCTGGGAAGCTCCATGCAGGGTAATGAAACATGGAATTACTCACTTATACAATAGTGCCTGAAGGATGTAAGATCTTTAGAGAAGAAGCAAGGCCACAGGGAAAGGGGTTACTGGTCCTGGCCCAGTTAAGATTAGAAATGAGGCAGGATGCCTGGTCTCAGAACACAGGACAGATGGAACCTAGCCTGCTGAATCTTTTCAAACTGAGTGCCATCCTGCATTCCTACCTCCCACTGGAGAGAGGAAATCTCAGGTCATGTAGGGGAGGGGCTGCTCCCAGGACTCAAGCAGAGAATATGGACACGAACTTGAGGGGTCTTTGCACACTACATCAGAGGTGACCTCCACCCAGATGTCTGCCCTTGGGAGATGCAGTGTACCTTTGCTCCTGCATGTTGTTATCAGGCAGGAGGAGCCATTGTTCTGAGCAGTGTGGCATCAGGTCAGCAGATCCAACACATGAAAAGGTGGCCCCGATGGCAATCTAGCATGACCACAGGCAGAACAGTGGAAAAGAGTCACCATTACTCATACTTCCATCTCTGCACTGCAAGGGCAGTGGTGGACTTGATTTGCCAGATGCAGCCTCAGGTCAGCAGAGGATATATGTGAATGCCTGGGCCTGCACCAGAGAAGGGAGGGCCTCTGTATTCTACTCCTCTGTCTGTCTGGGGAAGCCCTTACACTTGTGTGAAGATATGCTGCATTTTTGTCTCCTGTGTCTCAGGAAGGTGGCCCTTGCTGTGAGGATCTTCACCAGGTCACAGGAGGAGGCACGTCCTGCCAGCAAACATAGCAGGCCAGAATCTGCTGGAATCAAGGAGAGGAATCCAGGTGAGGAGGGAGAGTTGTTTATACTGGAACATGGTTGTAATTCATAGCATTGTATTCATCCTGGGAACTAGCTATATGTACCTGACACATGTTCATTGTTTTTCATGCCTTTCCTCTGTCCTCTATTTCCCCATCACTGCATCTCTGGAAAAAATACACACACACACACACACACACACGTGTGTGTGTGTGTGTGTGTGTATGTGTGTGTGTGTGCGTGCACACAAGCACACACACACGCACCTACAGTTTATATGTTTGGAGTACGTAAGTATCACAATTCTCAAAGACAACTGCATGAGCAAACTTCAGAATTTACCCTTTATTATCTTATGTCACGTGCCTTTTTCCCTACTCTCGCTTCACTTGGCTCCCTTCACATATACTAATGATTTATCTCAACATTTACTATTGTCTATAATTTATTCTGAACTTTATTTATATCAAGGGTTTCTCATATAACAGACACAATGCAATATTTAAGTGTGTGTGTGTGTCTGATTCAGTTCTCTTAACACTGGGCCCTTTCTCCTTGTACCTGTAGGAGTCCCCAGGTTTCACTTTGGTTCCACAAGTTCAATCACTTTCCTATGAGCCAGTAACCTGGGAAAAACTCTAGTCTACTTAGCTGTGCAGACTGTCTCTAAATTTCTCTGTAGTAGTTTTTATTCCATGTTTGCAGTACAGAATGATCATCATGGAGAGATTATTTATGTACAAAAGGCATCTGATTTATTTTCTTGTCCCTTTACCTTGCCATTTATAAAAGCTGTATTTCCTTTTTCCCTTATTTTTCCTGTAAATCCTTTCTGGCTTCCTTCCCTCCCCACTTCTCCCACCTCTTGTTCTCATTCTTATGTGAGCAAGTTATTACCACTTCCGGGTATTTGCTTTTAACTTTGTTCCATGTTTATAGTTTGACTTTCCCACACAAGAGAGACAGTGCAGGATTTGAACTGCTGCATCTCATTTATTCTAGTTTAGATATGGTCTCTAGGTGTGTCCATTTACCTAAAAATGCCTACACTTGATCCTTATTTTTGGGCAAGTAATTCTTTGTCTATAAACACCACATATTCTGGATCCATTCATTTGTTGGTGAGCACACAGTTTTTCCATAGCACCCAATTTATATTTGTGAATCTTTGAAGCAGTTCCTGTAGTTGTGAACTTTTGTGTTAGTTTCTTCCAGTTACCTAGGGATCTACTTCTTTTTTCATTTTTTTGCTCTCCCTCAGTTGGGACTTTCCAGAGTGTTAATTCCAACCTTGGAGAGGCTGAATTGCTGTTGCTCATCACTCTGCTATTCTCCAGCACTGAAGGACTGAAGGTAACTCACCCCCATAACAAATGAGCCCACAGAGCCTGCCTTCCCTTGTTATGAGGGCAGAATTTCTTCTGTATGTGTTTATTTATGAACTGTTCCTATATGTCCTAAGGGTTTGGAAGTGGAAGAATTCAATAAGGTCAGTACCTTGGTTCAAGAAGAGACCACAAGTCAGTAGAGGGGGCTGTGTATGGTCATAACTGGAAGGCCCCAGGAGCTGACAGACACAATGTATGGGCCCTTCCTGAGGAATGTGGGTGCCTGCAACTAAGAAACAGCAGACTCATTGTCATGTTCAGCAGGCCAGGTCTGGAAAGTGATAATTTTCTTGATTTCTTCCTCCATGGCCTGGAATGAAAATCATAAGGGAATGAGGTCTTGGTCTCAAAAGGAGCAAACAGCTCTTCTCAGGTGGGGTGCAGCTGAGGGAGGGCAGCCTCTGCAGGATGATGATGAAGAAAGTACAGAAGCACATACGGGCTGTCTTAGTTACGTTCACATTATGGAGACATAGTATCTGACATCTGTAGATTAGTGGAAAACAAGTTGATTTGGGCTTACAATTTATAGTTTCCAGTCCATATTAACTGCATATTCAATCTACTCTGAGGAAGAACAGCAGAGAGAAGGTGTGTTGGAAGGAAACCTGCTCACCACAAGTCCCCCAGGAAGCAGAATGCGAAGGGGGGCCAGGAAGAAAGATATAACCTCCCTGCCACACCCAGTTACCTTCCTCTTCCTAAAATGCCCCACCTCCTAACAGCACATCAGCTGTTAGCCCCCCTAATACAGTCACCTTCCATGGGTCCTCCCTATGGTCACTTGGGACTTCTGGGGGACATGCAGACTTAAATCATAACAGGGGTCCTGAATCACA
>PVLD010035604.1:0-11667 GCA_004027595.1 Dinomys branickii | reverse complement strand
ATTATTTCATCAAATATTCCTTTTATATCGTTTGTGAGATCTCCTGCTGTTTCACACACTCCTATAATTCGAATATTGTTACGTTTTGCCTCATCTTGCAGCTGTTGGATTGACTTTTCTTGTGTCTTTGATGATATCATGAGATTCTTCCTTTCACGCTCATAAGCTGCCATGCTGTCTTCAAGTTCTGAAATTCTTTGTTTGGTTTCATTTAAACGGTTTTGCATGCTTTCAGTGTTAGTTTTCAAAACCTGGCATTCTCTTTGGACCTGTTTCATTATTGGTAATTCATTCCTAAATTGCTCTTGTAACGTTTCCATTTGTTTCCTATTTTCTTCTAGTATTTTGCCTATTTCTTGTCTGTGTGAATGGAACATTTCTTCCATCATTGTTTTCAGCTCGTTTTTTGTCTGAGAAATCATTGCGGGTATGTGGGTTATTTCTGCTTTGAGCTCTTTCATGGCCTGTTGGAGTTGTTTTATTTCGGATGCAATCGTTTCATAACTTGAAGTTATGAGGCTTCCTGGTTCCCCAGTATCTTCACATTCAAAACTTGTTCTGGGTGGGGTTGAGTTTTGAGATTGCATTTTGTTCCTCTGTTTTCCCATTTTTGGGTATCACATTCAAACTGTGGAGCTATAAATTCCACAGACAGTTCAGCAGGCAAAGGTCTGCTGCAGAGGCTGCTCCAATGTTTACTTCTCTTTGGGAGAATGTCCCTTAAGCTGTCTGCTGAAAATTCCGCTTCTACTCCCTACCCCAAGACCTGGCCAGGGCGAATAAACAGCTCACCACCCCAGGATTCTTGCAGATAGGCCACTCAGGTGTTCCTCCCTGGGTGGAGCTCCTTCCCCCCTCAAAAAACCCGTTGGGGTGCCTAAGTAGGTCTTCCCACCCAGGAGATCCCGCAGTCCTTAAAGCTGCTTTGATGTCTCTCGCTGGGCTGAGCTTCTTCCTGATTCAGGAAAAACCGGTTAGAGCGCGCACTTAACTCACCCTGTGATCATGCAGACAGGAGTGCCGTTCAGATGTTGTTCCCTGGATGGAGATTTTCCCCGACTCAGAAATCCCGCCGGCCGGTCGCTGTTGCTCCAGTTTGCGCAGCGCTGGCTGCGGGGTTGGGGTTCTGAGCAGGATCCCAGAGCGCTGCCCGGTTTGGTGCAGTTTGTCCCAGTAGCGCGTTCTCTGTCGGGTTCAGGAGCTGAAGCCGTTCTTCCCTCCGCACTCGCTCTCTCGGCTGGTTGTCTTCTTCCCGGAAGTCCTCATTTCTGTCTTCATATTGCTATATTTCATTGTTTGGGTGGTAATCCTCTGGGAGGTTCCCTCTCTGCTGCCTACCCGGTCGCCATCTTCCCGGAAGTCCAACACCAGTCTCTTGACAACAGTTCTGATTTTTGTATATTAACTGTATTTGCATAAAGAGTAAATGTTTCTGCTCACTCTTTAAACTGCAGGTCACTACATAAATAACAAATGTACATGATAAGTGATCCATGCATGAATTATTTTAAGGTCCTTTGGTTATTGATCACTGCCTCTCTCTTAATTCACTTTACACGAGGACAACAAATCTATACCTTCTTGTCTTCCATTGACTGACCCCTACAGCATTTTGCACAATTGGTGATTAAAAAAAGAGAGAATTGCTCTAGAAAGACGAAAAATCAGTACAGAATCAAAGCTGGAAGTAATATCTGAACAGAAATTATAAAAAATACTAGCCTGAAAATGTTGATTCTGATGCCATTTGAGAGACTACCAGACAGGCATCCAGTGGAATGTGGGCAAAGCACTGATTCATGTGAGGGAAGTTGTGAGGAAAAAGATGAAGATGTCCCACAATAAGGGATCCGAAAACTTCACATCATGGAAACTCTTAGAGATACTCCACAACACTAAAAGTACAAAGGACAAAATATTGGAAGATGATCTACACTTCAATATAGGAATAGCACTGGGCATGTTGGCTCATGCCTATAATCCTCAGGAGGCTGAGGCAGGAGGATTGCCCTGAGTTCGGGGCTAGCCTGAACTACACAACAAGGACCTGCCTCAAAAAAACCAAACAAAACAAAAAATCAAGAATAGTAATGATTTGCCGAAGAATAGAAAAGATTTTTGCTCCCTAGCGTAATTGTCCATGATACAGTTTAAATGAGTGTTCAAAATATGTACCATGAATTTTGTTTATAAAGAAATAAAATCCTTTAATTCTCAGTGTTGCTAATATTTTAAATCATAGTATGCTAAATAAATATTGTATTATTTTCATTTCATTTCTGTGGACATTTGCAATACAAGGTAGGAATGTCTTTAGTGTTTTGGCAAAATTTGTAAACCATAATTTTCACACTGATTGGTAAGAATACTTCATAGCATGGCCATTTTAATATTTAGAGTTTTTTCTGGTTTGGGTACCAGGAATCAAACTCAGGACCTTGTGCTTGCCAGGCAGGTGCTGTGCCGCTGAGCTGTATTGCCAGAGCATGGCCATTTTACAATCACACTCTACTGCATAGGGCAAAGACTGCTTGTATTTAGCTGAGTAATCTGCATGGGTTACTTCAACTCTCTATGGCTCATTTTTTTCCATCTGAAAAGTGGGGATAAATCCTCTTCATAGAGGAATGTTGTAATATTTACCTGAGTAGATGCTTATAAAACAAGACAAAGAGTAAGTAAGTAGTTAGCATCAAATGAGTATATTTTACCAAGTTTTCCCCATGGTAACATCCTATACAGTCGTACAGCTGCAAATATACCAACAAAGCCAAGAAATTAACAATGATGTAATATTATCAGCCTAACTATAGACTTTATTCATTTTAAATTCCTATGTGTGTGAAAAGTATTATGATATTTTTATCCCGTGGATAGGTTTGTGTAATCACCACCACAATCAAGAAATGGAACCGTTTTATCACTGCAAAGGAGCTAAGCCCTGTGCTTCCTCTACACTTGCACGCACCCAGTCCCTAGCAAACACTGATCTGTTCCCCATCTCTGTACTTTTGTCACTTTGAGAATAGTATGTAAATGCGACCATACAGTATTTAACCTTTGAAACTTGTATTTGTAATTACTCTGAGATCCATCCTGACTGTTTATATCAATAGTTTATTCTCATTGTATGGATGTACCAGAATGTGTTATCGAACTGCTGAAGGACATTGGATTTTCTTTTTTTTTTTTTTTAGCTTTTGGAAGTTGTGAATAGAACCATTATTGAGATTCGTGTACATTTTCTCAGGGATGAGTGCCCAAGAGAGTGAGAGCTGAGTTACACAGCAGGTGTACATTTAGTTTCATAAGAAACTGCCAATTGTTTCAAAGTGGTTATGCCATTTTATGTTTTTACTAGTAATGTATGAGTGAATCAGTTTCTTCTCATTCTAGCAAGTATTTAGTATTAGCATTTTGTAATTTTAGCCATTCTCATCGGTGTCTACTAACATCTCATTGTGGATTTAATTTGTAGTTTCCCAATAGCAAATATTGATGAACATCTTTCCATGTTCTTATTTGCCATGGCTACCTCATCTTTGGTAAAGTGTCTTTCTTCATTTCTTTGCCCATTTCTAATTAAAGTCAGTTGAAGATCTTGTTGTCAGTGGTGGCTTATTGTTTTTTGAGATTTGAGAGTTCTTAATAGTCTAGATAGAATTCTTTGCTGAGTATGTGGTTTGCAGCTGTTTTCTCTATTATGTATCCTATTTTATCTTCACCAGACATTTCACAGAGCGAAAGTTATCAGTTTTTTCTTTTATGATTTTCTTACTGACTTGTAAGGGTCACAAATCAAGGAACATAGTCTTATTATCATCAAATATATTGGAAGCATCTTTCCAATTGATGGTACTTTGTTTCATATAAAGCTTTTTGTGTCATCAATTTCTTCATAATTTTAGTTATTGATATTGTGTTAAGCATCTCCTAAACTTTCTTAAAATTCTTTTTCTCTGATTCTGTGTTATGCTTTCTGATTTTGTTCAGCAGCTCCAAAATATAAGTCTTTATATAAGATGTTAGTCGGGCATGGTGGCACATGCGTGTAATCCCAGCTCTCGGGAGGCTGAGACAGGAGGATCACTGCGAGTTTGAGACCAGCCGGGGCTGCAAAGTGAGTTTGAGGTCAGTCTGAACTCCATAGTGAGATTCTGTCTCAAAAAGACCCCCCAGTGATGTTTCATTTTTGACATCTTGATACATTTTTCTCTCTACTTTTTTCCCTAGCTGATCTCAGAACTTCAGTGGTCACTTTTATCTCTGCCTAGTAGATCTAGATCCAGGCTTGTTGGTCATTTTCACATGGCTGTTCTTCTACCACCTCAAACTCAATTGTCCTCAAAGGAAATCATTATTTTTTCCCTAGAAAGATCTTGATCATCTAGGCTGGAAACTAGAGCATTATGTTCATCTTTTTTTCTTCTCTTAATAAACACATGTTATTAGTCACAAATTCCTACTTTTCTTGTCTTTTAAATTTTTATTAGTACAGCACATGTTTGCAGTAATGATTGCATTCTCCATGGTGAATGTACATAACACTTTTTAATTCTTTTTTTATCCTCTGCTGTCCTCTTCCTTCACTCCATGTATTGGTCTTCTTTCCTTTTGCAAAAGATCTGCCTCCTTATTTCTTATTATTAATCTTTTGTTTTGCTCTTTCTATTTTGGCTTTCTCATATATGAGAGAAATCATGTGATATTTAAGCTTTGTGTCTTATTTATCTCACTTAACATTAAAGTCTCAAGGTGGTCCCCTTCTCCTACAAGTACTCAAGTTTATCCTTTATGGCAGAGCAGTACTCTGTCATGTGTAAATACCACATTTTCTTTACCCATTCATCTGCTAATGGAAAGACAGGGCTGCTTCCAAGATTTAGCTATTATAAATTGCGCTGCTATAAACATGGCTGTGCATGTATTTGCAGAATCTTTTCAATCTGTTTTTCCTTGGTTCAGATGCCAGCCATAACTAAGTTGAGATGGTACAGTTGCCTATTAAACGGTGCTCCGATGCCCTCTCTCTTCAGCCCATTCTGTGAGCTGTCATCCGCACCGTAGTATCTTCCTGGTATCAAATGTTTTTCTCCTACTCAACAACCGCACAGTAGGGCTCGGTGTGTAGCCCAGTGGTAGAGCGCTTGCCTAACATACCACAGCCCCTGCTTTTGATCCTCAGTCTTCTCCCAAAAAAACCCTACAGAAGAGAAAAGGAAAGATATATTAAAGCTTTGAATCTATACATAGAGGCAGATAAGAGTCTGCAGCTTTTATAGAAGAATGTTACATGTAACTCTGACAGTGTATTTGAAAATCTGGAAGAAATTGATGTTTTCTTTCAAAAATGCAAATGGTCAAAATTGAACAAATGGAGAATTTAAATAGATCAATAATCACATAAGAGATTAGATACTACTTACTGTTTAAAAAACAATAAGCCCTAGTGTTAGTTTTGATAGACTGTAGAGAAAGAAATGAACACCATCTCCATTTATAATGAGCTTAACAGCCCACAAAAAAATGAAGTCTTCAAAACTGTGAAGACTTCCCATTTAATTGATTGGGCAAGGCAAAGCAAGAGTGTGAGACTGGGAAGTTCCTTCTTGTTTCTTTTTAAGACAACGGCTTCATAGTTTTTTCTAAGTCAGCTAACTTACATAGAAACATTAAACAGAAACAGGCGTGTGTGCGTGTAGAGGGTGCGTTATGTTTTTACTCTAGACGCCTCCAGATGGCAGTGTTTCACTTTGGAAGAAGGTGCTCAGCGCCTGCAGTATACCTCCTGCTTTTCCATTCCTAAGAGCAAGAGTGAGGCTGACGACAGGGGGAGGAGATGCGAGATAAGGTGGTAGATGCATTTCAAAATATTCTGACCTTTCATATTCTTCCTTAATCTGCCACCCACAAAGAGCCTCTGTAAACTGGCAGTTAGGGTAGGCAAGTTTCCCTCGTCATTACGGATATAGGAATTTCATGCTAGCTGCATTTGTACCACTCCAGTTAAATAACTGGTATTTCTGTTCCCAATACACGATTTGCACAAAAACCACTTTTAATTTTTATCTTGGAAATTAACAGTGAAGAGTCAATACTACAATATTGCAATAATACCAAACTGCCCGGCCTGCTGAAATGGCCTCTCTAGAGCCTCGTCTCTACACTGCTTTTATGTCACTCCTTACTGCCAATATTAAGCGACTTCTCTTTACAACTAAACTGAACCCAAACTCCTTAAGATGGCCCGCAGAGCCCTGTAGGGTGCTTCCCACTTCCTCTGCACAGCCCTCATCCTTCTTCCCGCTCCCCTGCTCACTTGGTTCTAGCCACCGTGATCTTCCTGTTCCTTGGGCACAGTGGGCTTGTTCAACCTCTGGGCTTTTGTACTTCCTGTCTTTCAGATTTTTGCATGTCTCATTTGCTCATTCAAGTGTCTTCTCTGGTGTCACTTCTTCAGAGAGATCTTCCCTGGCCACCTCTCTCCTCTCCCTACCTCATCCTTACTCAGCTTTACCCAACCCCCACTGGAAGAGAAAAGTATTTAGTAATTTACTGCCTGTCAAGCAGAATAAAAATTTTATCAAAGACTGAGACTTTGTATTGTTTCCTCCTTTCTCCTCAGAAACAAGAAAAAAAATCTCTGACACATGTTAGGTACTCAGCAATGAGTTCTTGAGTAAATGAAAGAATGAAGCAAAGTTCCATCAAGTGATTGATTAGTCCATCTCCTTGACACATTGTGTGGCAGATATTTGGTAAGTGGCAGTTCAAACCCTAACGAGGTAGCCTTATTGACACCAAGTCATGGAATTTTTGATAATAATAATTCTCTACATTTATTTATTTCTTGAACAGATATTTGATTTTAAAATGTCCTCACAAGTGTCATTATAAACAAGCAGTCAGATAAATGATAGCAGCTAGAAAGCTCTAACATTTACATAATTTTTAAAAATTGAAATTAGTATCAGGTTATTCTATAAGAGATCTGTAGAATTAATACTTAAATGAAGTTAATTTTACAGAAAAGTTACTCATGTTACTAAAAGAATTTGTCATCTGATTCAAAAGGATATCTGCATTAATAGTCCTGGATGAAATTTTGTTTACAAAAGGGCTCTGAGGCATAGAGTATACACGGTGCAAAGAGTGTAAGTAATTAAGATGTAAGCTGGGTCCCTATTGCAGTTCTTTTTTTGGTAATAGAAATATCCTCAATTTGTAAGTGGAATTACATCCGTATCTAAGCATGTGGAAAGAGAAATTCTGAAAAGTGGTTTATTGAATATTATTCCCATTTATATGGATTTAGTTATACTAACAATAGTTGATTCAGTTTTGCAATTATATAGAATCTCACAGTTAAGTTATATTAAATAATATTCTGACAGATTAAAATAATTTCCAAATTTCTTCTTTAGTAACAGTAAATAATCTTTGAGCTGCAATATAGTTTTTGGGTTTTTTTTTTTGTTGTTTTTTTTTTGTCTTTTTGAGACAGGGTCTCACTATCTCACTACGCAGTTCGGCTGCCCTTGAGCTCACTTTGTAGCATAGGCTGATATCTTCTTTAAAGTGGTATGAAAGACTTAACTTTTTATACCACTTTACTGAGTGTTTCTGTCATTTTTAAGTGCCCACTAGCTTAATTATCACTTTTTATTTAAAAGTTATTTTGATTATTTTGTTTATTATATCATACCTAATAATAACAAATATGATCCATGAAGTGTTTAAAATGTGCTAAGCACTGTGCTAACTACACTTCAGATTACTCATAGGCTGGTCGTAGAACCTGTCAGGCTAGACCTTGTAGCGACCAAGACCACCAGGATAAGCAGGATGGAAGCAAACAGTGATATCTTTATTTCAGGCTGGGTGCTGCCTGGCCAAGGGCGAAAAAGCCATTGGCCCTGAACAAAGGAAGGGGCCCACTTTACAGAGTATGGTATGGGAGGGGAAAATTCCACTGCTTTATAGACTTAGGTATGGGAGGGGGAAATTCCACTGAGGAAGTTGGAAAATTTAAATTTCTCAGGGGTGAGTGGTGGGTCTGGTGCCTCTGGGGCAGGGAAGTACGGGAGGACATCAGCATGTTGCTGGTTTACAGTGTGGCATTCTGTAGACTTAAAGAGGTTTCCTGTAAGCCAGAAAACTAGGCCTGGGAACCATCCTGATAAACAGATTGACTTTAGTCTCTTGAGCTGAGTGAGGGGCTTTCTCTTTGCCTGTCTGTTGGAGTTTTTCTCTTTAAGTTGGGCAGGGTACAATGTGAGGGACCTAACAGAACTCAGTCAGCTTTTATAATCAGTTTCAGTGGGAAAGTGCATTCTAACCTTTCAAGCACTGATTCACAAATGAAGTTTCTTAACCCAGAGTAAGTGAGGAACTGTCTGAACTAAGTAACGACAATTTTTAATGAATGGAAAGCCATGCAGCATTACAAATTAATTAGAATAATTTAGGTATACAAGAGAATATTAAGCTCTTTCACACTTCATCTCTGTACAGTATTCTTGTCACTGAAAGATATTACTGTTGAGAGCGTTGTTCTCAACAGATTTGCAAAGCTACAAGCTCTGACTCATGTGTGACTTGCAGTTACTTTTACAGTAACATCACACACTTGAAGCTCATCTCTAGGCTGGTGCGGCAAAGTGATTTCTCAGCAGTGCTCTACCTTCTACGCCAAAGGTTGTCTTTGCCCGAGTTGGTACATCACTGCTGATTACCACAGTCTGTGTTTTTTCCTGCTGCTGCTGCATGGATGTGACTCACTGAGACCCTGTTAATATTTTTTGGCCCATTCTTCCTTACTTAACTCATCACAGGTTAATTCACTATAGAGAAGTTATTTTGGTAAAAATATCCCAAATTAAAAAAAAAAAAAAACCAGCAAATTCCAAATCTTCTTGATCTTCTTATCTTTCTGCACGTCAAAGTGAGTGTAATAGACGTTTGTAGTGTCTCCTGCTCAGCATGCATTTCTTTATATTGGGGTAGCATCAACTCTTTGGCAAACCACCCTCATCCACTGGTTCATGTAAGGCCCATGCTTCAGCTGGGACTGAACTCTGCTCTCAGGCCAGTGGTTCATATGTAATAGTTGAGAATAGTGTGCACCCTGGCTATAGAGACTCATTCAAGAGTAGGCCAGGGGCCCAGACAGGCCAGTCATAGCCATGAACATTTGACTAAAATAGCACTACTGGGAAGAGAAACTCTAGACTGGCTGATAGCCATTGCATTACTACTTGAAGTCAGCTTGAGACTGAGGGCAATGTGGGGAAAGCCAAGGTGGTAGGGGAGTGATAAACACAGTTCATTGTTTGAGCACCATCTAGCTTTATTTTAAGGTATAGTAAACCCTTAACATTTTAAACTATATTTCCTTAAGTTAATTGAGTTTGTTTCTATCCTTTGCAACCAAAAGAATCTTAAACAAGCCAGGGAAGAAGACCACAAATCTCAAGATACATTATGTGGCTGTAGTTGTCTTCCCAAGAGTGTAAACAGCCATACTGAGTATCTCTTTTAATATTAAAGATACCAACTATCAATACATTCCTGAAGATCAGCAAGGAGACTGTAGGTTGATGGTTCTGTTTTGAAATCCTACTTCTTTCATAAAATTGGAGTAGCAAAGAACCGTGCTGGTACCACATCATTATAATTACACTTCAACGTTAAAACAAATTCTATTCTTTGATTGAAAGGTATAATAATTAATAAATAGAAAAGGAAACCCTAACTGAGGTACCAAAGAATTCTGACAGGAATTTAGTCTTTGTGTCTTTGCTTTTGGTTTTTTGGTTGGTTTGGTTTGCTTTGGTTTGGTTTGGTTTTTTGAGACGGGGCCTCACTCTATAATGCAGGCTGGCATTGAACTCACTATGTACCCCAGGCCTACCTCAAACTTGTGTCAGTCCTCCTGCTTCAGCTTTCTGAGTGCTGGAATTACACCTATGCCCCATCCTGCCCAGCTGCTTTCTAGCTTTGTGATCATGGTCAAGATCTTCAAACTCTCAACCATAGTTGCATCATATTTAGAACAGGAATAAAAATAATAGTGCTGGCTAGTAGGGCTTTCAGAAGCAAGTTTTATTTACAGAACTAGCTTAAGAGAGTAACTGAGTGGAACAAGTGCTCAATATACATTTGTTATGATTATTACTCCTTGCCACCTCTTGGCATCATAACATTTGGTCCTAAGAAGGAACCCAAATTTTCACACCCGGAACCATTCTCATCTCTTTCTCCAGCCACATTTAGAAGTAGATCTGGTGGCCTAAGGTGCAAATACGAAGCTCTGTAGACCTTAGCCCTTTCAGTTCTTGTGGGTTAATAGTTAATACAGAAAGGCAACAAAGTACGACTGCTGTATCAGGATTGTGTGCAGCCTTAGGCAATTTCCATTTTTATATGCTCACTTAGACCACTTTGTATGATATGAAATCAATGAGAAGAGAATTGTGTTAGCAAGAAATGTGACTGGTTTTTAAAAAGACATTTTCTCCATATGCCTTTAAACATTTTTACTTAAAATTTTCTTATTTCTGTGAAATGATGTGATTGCAGTATTACAAGGAAGATATTGTAGTCATACAATACCCTTCACTCAATTCTCTTGAATCAAAAGCTACACATGTCCTGTATCGCTATAACCACATGTTATATTGGGAAACTAAGACAAAAACTGTAGCATCTGAAATTGGTCAGAATATCAGAGAATCTTGCCTTTTAAGAAAATCTTAAAGCTATTCTTTTGTGTAGTATCATATAAATTTGATATTAGCACAAAATTATTAGAGGCAAAATAAAGTATAAAATAATGAAGATTTTTTTTCTTACTAAGATAATTGATCTCACCCTTTAACATATGGCAGCTTTTAATACCTTTTCTACCTTCTTTAGGATACAAAGGCCAATGAATCAAATTCCCCACTTTGTGGAAATCTCCCTACTCAGTGCCCTGAGGCAGGCCGGAGTCAAGGCAACCAATGAGCAGCCCACCACACCCAGCTCTATGCCTGCCCCGAGGATATGGCCTCAGACCTCTCCACTGTGTGAGCAAATACCAGCAAAGAGTAGCAGAAAGCAGTGGAAGTGACCCCAGGACCACAGTAATTCCCAGGGATCCAGTCAAAAACATATGGGAACTGGAGCACAACAGAAAGAGTGAGCTGCAGACAGAGAAGGGCTACACGGCCCCATGCCCTTCTCACTCCAACACCAAGCAGGAAGCATGAGCTGAGTTACCGGGATTCAGCTCCCAACTCCCACCCGAACTCCCTCTCTGAGCACTGTGAGTCCTGGTGGCCCGAGCTGGCACCATGTGATCCTGACAACCATGAGCTGAGTCAACGGGCTTCAGGACTCACCCTAAACTACTGATATGAGCACCAAGAGAGACTCCATACGTCTTGCATATATGAAAAAGATACGAATCCATACCATCAAACTACACAAAAAGCAGCAGTCCTGGAACCTGAGAGACAACATACTCTACACAGCAGACCCAAGAAAATCCTCCAATTCTTTTGGAGAACTGATAACTAAACTCAGTACACACCACAGACTACCACAGTGATCACAAGTGGAGGAGACCTCAAGCCACTTCTGCCCAACCTCGTAAATACACCCAATGCCCAATGAGATCGAGAG
>PVLD010035603.1:0-11669 GCA_004027595.1 Dinomys branickii | reverse complement strand
AATTTGCATGTCTGTATATGGGTCCATACATCTACAATTCGAAGATATCAATGGATAAAGCAACAACTACTGTTGAGACCATATCACCTTGTCTATAGATTAGTTGTGATTGTACTATTTTCTATGATAATGGGTGTCTGTTTGTCAATATGTTTTTGTACTTTTATGTTTCTAAAATAATAAAAAAAAAAAAAAAAAAGGGTAAACAGGAATGAATATGTGGAAATGCAGAGCAAAGATATTTTGGGAGGAAGGAAGAGTCCAGGCAAAGACCAGAGGCACAAATGACCTTGCCCTCCTGGAGTGGGAGGCAGGAAGCAGGCTAGAGGCAGGGTTGGCACTGGGGTAAGGAGGTGAGGCACTCCCCGAGAAGGAAATGACTGTTATATGGCACCAGAACTCTCAGTAACTGAGATAAGTATACAGTACTTAAAATAAAAATGAATGCAAAGAAATCCATGTAGGACAAAAATTAAACCCAGCATTAGTGAAAATGCCCTACGGAGTCGATTGTAGTCTCAGACAAAGGAAAACAATGTATGCTCCTACTTATATTCTTCTATTTAATCTGAATGGTCAGTTTTTTCCAGAGCACTGAGATAATGAAATCATATCAACAAATTCAAATGTAACGTTCTTAAACCACTATGTTAGGTTTAAAGATGTTATGCATACCCCCAAACAGAATTTGTCAACATTCTGCTTTTGCAGAAGCAAACACGGTGATAATGTTTTCAAAATCTACTTCTTTGCTTTTCCAGTTTCCATGCTCAACAATTTCTCCTGACAATTTGATAGCCTTAAGTGACTTCTTTAAACCAGCTTTGGTTTATCGGATTTCTAATTATCTCAGTTTTTTGATACCTGCTCAGGATGGATTGTTTTGGGTAATCTTGAGTTTTTAAAAAATCATGCATTAAAATATTACATGTCTTAGTTACTAAAATTTGTGACATCCCTTAAATTGTTCATGCCAGGCAAGCACCTCACTCACCTGACCTTAATTCCAGCCTTGGGGTTGGGGATTATAATCTGAGGCCTAGCATACATGTGGAGACTGTGGGCTGAGCAGTTTAGCTATATTCTTCAGGTCAGCCCTTGGATTCAGTTTGGCCCACTGCCTGTTTTTATAAATAAAGTTTTATTGGAACACAGTCATACTCATCATGGACATACGGTCTATGGCTGTTTTCCTGCTGTAGTAGCATAGCCCATTAGCTCCAACAGTCACATGTATGGTGCACAAGGCCAAAAATATTCACTACCTGGACCTTTGCAATGGGCATGGAGTAGCAAACACATGTTCAGATGCAGAGGAACTGGGCCATGGTAGCTTTTGGAGGATCACTTGGGTGGGGACTGGGGGAGGTGAGGAGGCCCAAGAAAGGGATCCTGTGTCCTCAGCAATGATGGGGTCAAGCAAGGGAGGGGACAAGTGCTGCTGTTGAGGAGGAAGAAGAGACATAACACAATGACATTTTGGCTGTGATAGAAGGGAAGACAAAGAGGTAGTGTCTCCCTGCTCCTGCACGGCCTGGGGAAAGTGGCAGTTGTCTGAGGTAAACAAGATGGAAAATTGGTGGTTGGGAGCTCATGGGAGGGGTGGGGGCAAGCTTGGGCAACACTTAGCAAAGCAACCCTGACGCCACCATGAGGAGGTGTCCCGGGAGGGTGCCGGGTGTGAACACTCTGGTGTCACTTACCTGTGAGGTTGAGCTGCTGGGAGTGTCTGGATTCCTCCTACTTGCTGCTGGTTTCGCAGATTTCTTTCTGCAGGACCATATTCTGAATGGAGACATGGGGTGGGGAGGGCTTTCAGCCTGGTGGGGAGTCCCTGTCCTGGGGCAGCCTGACCTGCCTCCCCCAGCCACCCTTTTCCTATTAAGGTGCTGGGGTGGGGCTGAAACTGGAGAGGGTGCCTTTTCCATGGAGGCCCCTCTATTAAGAGGGAAAACTCAGTCAGATGTGTTCGTGTTGCCAGAGTCTGGGAGGCTGAGGCAGGAGGATCACAAGTTTGAGCCCATCCTGGCCAATTTAGCAAATTAGCAAGACCTTGTCTCAAAATGTAAACATAAGTTGAGGGGGGGGCTGTTCTGGGAATGTAGCTCGGTGAAAAGGCCCTGGATTCAATCCCCAATACCTGAAAAAAATTATTAAAACAACAGCCAAAGGCACTCTCCAGAGCTCCTGGCAGATTGCCTCGGCCTTGGCCTCCGTCCCTCCAGCCCTGTCACCTGGCACCTGTCGGGCTTCCCCCTCTCTCCCAGTTCGATGCTCACATGACCAAGATGATGTAGAAGGACAGGAAGAACAGGGTTGCAGCGCCCGCTCCTGCAATGGCCCCCAGCGTCACTCCAGCCACTCCTGCCCCTTTCTGTGGAAGCTCCTCTTTGTCTGCTGACAGCGGAGAACCGTTATGCTGATTCACTGCGAGGGAACCCTCCCTCCTCCTCCTCCACTCTCTGTGGGACCCTGGACTTCTGCTTTCCCACTGCTTTCCTGGAAAGGAGAACAGGGGAGGGAAGGGGCAGGGGCAGGCCTTGGGGGAGGAGATTCAAGCATATAAACGCTGGCTGCAGCTTGTCCTTATTTAAAATTTGGTATTTCACTCATTGTGGAATATATTTTGTGATCATGCTTGGATGACTTTTTGCATCCTAATATTATGATTATTTTATTTGATTGCTGAGCTTTTTGTTTTCATGGTAGTTCTGTTGGATTGTTGCTTTTGTCTTTTTGGCTTCTCCTTAAATTTTGTGCCCAAGGAAAATACCTCATTCTAGTCCTGGCCCCCAAAAGGACCTCGATGCCCAAACACCCCTATCTCAGGCCCCATCCCCTCTCCCCCAAGAGAGTCACACTGCCCTTCCTCCAGCCTCACCCTATGCTATGCCTTGGTCCCGCAGGAAGAGGACAGTGAGGCCCTGGGTGGAGGGAGAGTCCAGGCCTCACAATGGAGCCAGAGCAGTGGCGATCCCACCCCCACCCAATGAAGCTGCTGTCTAGGGCAGGTGCTGGCCCTGTCCCAGCCCCTGTGCATTCCACTGGACACTCACTCTGCAGGGACAGGCTCAGTGAGAAGTGCTGGGAGCCCAGGGAGTTCTGTGCTCGGCAGGTGAATTCTCCTTCACCCCTGAGGTGCTCCGGAGTCAGCTCCAGCACCCCAGGGTTCGCCGGCTCAGAGGGCCACAGAATCAGGTTTCCCCAGGACCAAGTCAGCTTGGCAGGGGGGTGGCTGTCAGCTGCACAGAGCAGGCGCAGAGCTTGGCCCTGCACGACTGGAAGAGAGGAGCCGTTCTCCAGGGCTGTGGGTGCTGTAGAGAAGATGCAGAGGGTCAGAGCGATGACGAGCTCAGAGAAAGGATGCTGGAGTCCAGAGACAGGGACAGACTCACAGACACAGACAGAAGTACAGGAAAACACATGCTTTCACCCTGTCAGGACATGGATGTAAATCTGTCCACATCAGTACAGACAACTTGACCCTCAAGCTCAAAATTAGAAAGCACAGGTGACCTAGCTACATTTTATATTTCAAAGCTGCTCACACACACACATTTATGGAACTAGATCCAAGACTACTCATCACACATTGTTGTTAGAAAAATACAATCAGTGCCACACTGTCCACTGGCACGGAAGCAGGTCCATCTGTGCAGCAGGCACCAAGGTCCAGGAGAACCAGGACCATGTGTCTCTCACCCTCAGGGGGACAAACTAAGACTCAGCACAGCCTGTGTGGTCGTGATTACTTTTGGGGCCAGACTGCTATGTTTTCTGAGTGTGTGTGCGTGTGTGCGTGTGTGCGCGTGTGTGTGTGTGTGTGTGTGTGTGTGTGTGTGTGTGTGTGTGTATGCACACGTGCACATGTGTGTCTCCTTCCTCCAGCGCTTGGATCAAAGCCCGTGGGGGATAAAGAGAACCGCTGGGGTGGATCCCGAGGAAGGGCTAGAAAGTTCAGTTCCGCTGTGTGAAATGTCCCCATTCTTGCGGGGCTGAGGGGTCTGCGCCAGAATCTGAAATGGGGGAGCGGCTGGCAAGGACAGAGTTCAAAGTGACCATGGGCTGTGGATGTGAGGAGGCACTGGGCCCCGAACAAAGGGTCTCTGTGACCAGGGTGCATCCGGGGTGAGGAAGACCAACCCTGCCTAAGGTGAAGAGGACCCAGCACACTCACCCCAGCCCATTGGAGGCCCCGTACTCGAGCTGGCTCCCTGGGCGACAACAGTTACAGTCAGGTTTTGTGGAGAATCTGAGGTGGGAAGACACGGTGGGGCCATCAGTGGTGAGGCTGGGGTCATCAATCCTGTCCCCAGGAGCTTCAGAGGTGGGGAGGGGCTGCATCCTCCCACCCCTGCCCCACCCCCAATTCCAGGATGCAGCCCCTCTTCCCACCCCCAGTCCTCTCCAGGCAGCCCTGCCACCCCCGCCCAGCTCTCACAGGAAACGTTGAGATGCACGGTCATCCTCTTGGTCACATTGACTGAGGGCAGAGTCACCTCACAGGTGAGGTTGGTGCCGTGGTCCTGGGGCCACGGGGTGAGGGTGAGCACTGGGGAGCTGGTGAAGTTGGGGCCCAGGTGGGACACAGAGGCCCCCACCCAGGAGAAGACGGGGCGTGTCCCGTGCTCACAGGCCCAGGGCACAGAGCAGGTCAGGTTGCTGGCGTGGCCAGACACCAGGATCCCTGGGATGAAGATGTCGGGGCTGTGGGTCAAGTCTGGCAAGGAGAGGGGACAGCAGGGTCAGGATGGAGCCTCTGCAGTGTGGCCTTGAGGGAACCTCAGGCCCAGGCCCCGCTCTTCCCGGAGCCCTAATGCTCAGCCCCTGAGTGCTCCCAGGGCGGGTCCATCCCAGCTTTGCCCTCGGCCCTGTGACTTCCCCCCTGCCTGCTGCTGAAGCCCAGACCTTACCCGTCACACGCACAGAGAGCACGGGAAGTGTGTAACTATATCGTAACTTTCCTCTCTGCAGCCGAAAGACAAATGATCCCTCGTCCTTCTTCCTGGCATCTCTGATGTCCAGGGAGCAGCTGTTGTTCCTGGGGTCTCCAGCGAGGTGGAATCGGCCTTTGGCTTCCTTCTGCACCTGTCGATCTGGATCATTTGTGGCCACTGGTGTACCCTGGCTGGAGAACACATCCTTCTTCCGGAACCAGTAGCCATAAGCCGGGTCCTGCTCAGCCCAGCCTTCATAGGAGTAGCTGACCTCACAGGGCACATGGACACACAGGCCCTCCTGCACCTTCACCAGGCTCTGCACCTTCAGGGAGTAATACTGTGCGCTCACCCCATGGTGCACCCACAGCAGCAGAGGTAGCAGGGGCAGTGGTGGCAGCATGTCTGGCTGGAACTGCCGTCCTGCCCAGTGGAGTCTATTTAGCGCCTCTGTTCTGAGGAACCCAGAGCTGCGAGACCTGTAGGAGGCCTCACAGGAAGAGCGGTGCCTCCTTGTGGGAGGAGCTTCAGGTCGGCCACTGTCAGGGCCCAGTTGGCCTTTGGGATCAGCCACCCACCACACACATGTCCACCCCTGGAACGGAGACCTCCCAGTTCACCCTCTTGCAGGAACCCACCCCATCTCCTTCCTCCCTGCTGAAGTCTTTCTCTCTGGGTGACATTTTCTGCGATGTGAAAATGGATCCCCTCTGACCAGACCCCTGAGTCATCCCTGAGGCCATCAACAAATGTGAAGTCTGGGGTGGGACCCAGGGACAGGATAGACAGAGAGACCCAGTCGTGTGAGCAGGAAGACTCTCTTCCTGTGCTTGGCAGCCCCTGGGGTGGACAAGCCCTTCTTGCACAGTGAGGTCAGCACAGCAGGCTGTGTGCTGTCCCCAAGGGGCCACTACTCAGTGGGGAGACCACAAATCTTCCAGCATCCAGTACACCCAGAAGTCTCAGTGTGGAGCACACAGTTGGGGTGTAAGATTGATCTCACTCAGGTTGGATGGTCAGTCTCAGAAATACTGGGCAGAGGCAACACTGGGGTGGGGGTGAGCATTCTGAGTTACAAGAGGTCTCAGGAACTGAGGTTCTCACTATTTTACAGCAGGCCTTGCTGGGGAAGAGAAGAAGGGATCTTACTGAGGTTTCACAGCCCTGAGCCTCTGGCCATTTCCAGGCCTTCAGAAGCAACACAAGTCTCAGATCAAAGTTGACCACTTTAATTCTAACTCTAGGTAGGGCAGAAGCACTCAGCCCTTCTTGGAGCTTGAGGATCTATCCCTGGCCTGCCTGAAGTGGGGTAGTCATGCTTACCTGCTGTAGCAGATCCAGGGAAGAGGAAGCCTGGTGTGAGGAGGAAGCTGGCCCCCCTGGCAGCCCCCTGACCTGGGGCCCAGGAACCCTCCTGCTTCTCAGCCGCGCACAGGCAGGAGGAGGAACTTCCTGGGAAAGGGGAAGGGGATTCTATTCTGTCCCCCAGCCTGGCCTTTCCTCCAGCTGAAACATCTGCCAGGCTGCAGCCCCAGCTCCTGTGCGGCTACTCACATGGCACAGAGAGGCTCCAGGAAAAGTGCTGGGAGCCCAGAAGTTGCTGAACCTGGCAGGTAAATCCTCTCCACCCTCAGCTTTTCCATGGGATAGCTCCAGGACCCCAGATCCAGAGACCGGGTAGGGGCTTGGGGCCTTTCCTTTCCAGGTCCAGCTCAGAGAAATGAGGGTTGTTGCTGCCAACCTTGCAGACCAGGTGCAAGGACTGGTTCTCCAGGACAAACAGCGATATGTCATCACTCAGGGTCTTCCTGATGGGGGGTGTGGGAGTCACAACAGCAGGTGAAGCTGAGAGTCCTGTTTTCCACCCCCAGTCCCCTCCACAGAAGTCCCTTACTTCTCACTCTAACTGAAACTGGACGTGCGACTGTCAGGCCTGGGAAATAGACACCCAAATCCAGGCTTCAAAAAAGGCTCAGAGACCCTAGGAAGAGAGAGGCGAGGCTGAGGTGGGAATGCCAGCGGTGAGGCAGGAGGTTGATCAAGTGAGTACATGGAAGGAGGGCATCTCAGATGGAGAACTGATGTTCAAAGGTACTGAAACAGATGAAGGGTCATGGGAGTCATGGAGATCTGGGGGACACAGTAAAGTGAAAGGCTTGGACAGGGCGCATCAAGGAACCATGGGTGTGGTAGGGGCTGCTCTGGGTGTATGGGCACAGGACACCCTTCCCAGGCCGTCCCATGAGGGACAGAGACTTGAGGGGAGAAGCTGGGAAGGAGGACAGAGAAGTGATCAGGATGGAAAAGGGCCACATAAATGGGGAAGGCAAGGCGGAGAGGACATCGGGGCTCAGGGAGGGGCCTCTGAGAGAAAGGAGGAATTAGCCACAGACTGCATGGATGTGCGGAGCTGATGGCCGTGGAGCGGGGCTCAGGAAAGAGAAGTGGGGGAGACCCAAGGGCGGAGCTCGGAGTAGGGCAGAGAGACGACTGAGCTCCCCGGGGGAGCAGGCAGAGGACAGGGGACAGCCACACTTGGGCTGGTGGGAAGGTGAAAACACTCGGCCAAGAAGAGGAGAGGAGACAGGATCGCGGTCAAGAGCAGAAGCAGCAGGTTCAGTAACGAAGAAGCAACAGCAGCCTGGAGACCTACTGAGCGCCAGGAGAGGGAAAATAATGGAGCCAGAAGCCAGGCTGAGGGGACTGAGGGCCAAGGGGCGCTGCCTGTCCCACTTACACTTCGCCTCATTTCAACGTTGGCCTTATTCTCCCTCCATGAGCAGGAAGGAGTTCCACCCTCCCCGCAGCCCCCAGAAAAGCAGCACTTTTTTTTTTTTTTTTTACCTGTGCAGTTTCTCCAGAAAGTGTTAATTGTCTTTGAATGTGGAGCATCTGGGACAGAAAGGTGGAGGATCTTGTGAGTGATTCAGGCACAAGGTGTCCAGGGGGCATTGGCTTTATCTCTCAGGAGCAACAGAACTTGGGAGGGGGTGCTGTGTGGCACCTGCCTCAGCCTTCTATCTCAGCCAACCCGGACTCTAAGTCTTAAGCATCATCAGCCCCAGACTCTGAGCTCCTCCCAGCACTTGCAGGAGATGAGCTGGATGATTCCCTCATTCATTACACCAACTCTGGAAAAAGTCACCCAAGATGAGAATGGTACTGTGGTCGCACGGGTGTGGGGCGAAAGTGAGTACTGAGGACTGCTAGCTCTTGTGGACTGTGACATCAAAATTAGCTCCTTTGCAGGAGAACTTTGGTGGGATCCCCTTCTACAGGTCTGTGGTATGCTGCACAGCCCATATCCAGGGTACCTGGATGTTAGCCTCTCTGGACCCTGGATCTCAACTGTGTCAGTTAGGGCAAGGGAAGGGAAAGAGGTAAGGCCGATGTTGTGGAGGGATATGCCTTGGGCTAAAGCTTCCTAGCATCCTTGCAGGGCTCCCATGATCTTGGATAAAGAGAAAATCCACTGTTCTGGATTTCTCATCTATAATTTTTACTTTACCTGTCACATTCAGGAACAAATCTTGTTCTTAATAACTGTGTTTTGTGTGATATCTTTTCTCCACTCAAAAGAAATATGACCCGGTGTCCTCCTTATTTGCATCTGTGATTCTCAGAGAATAGTTGTAGGCCTGAGGGTCCCCAGCAAGCTGGAATGGGCCCTTGGTCCTCCGCTGCACTGCTTTATTGGGTTGTTTGCAGGCACCGGAGCATCCTTTCCAGTGTTGGCTCCCTCTTGGAACCTATAGCCATCAGTTCAGTCAGATTTTGTCCAGGAACTCCAAGAGTGGGAACAACTGCAGAGCACAAGGAGTTTGTGACAAACTCGAATTATTTTTTCCTCGCACAATCCCTCCTGTACCATTACGAACCACTGCACTTCAATGCCATCTCTTGAACCATGATCTTGAAGAGAGAAAAAGAGACCAAGACCCCAGCCCCACTGTCCACCAGGGCCCCCATGACTCCCACTCCTCTTACCTCACCACAGCCTGGAGAGTAGCAGCAGCGAGAGGAGACAAGTGGGTGTAAACGGGAGAGCAGTTGTGCATGTGAGTGCAGTTCACACCTGGAGTTGCCAGAGCTGAGGAGTTCATGGAGCTCTGACCTCAACATTTCCCTGCTGTGTAGAATTCAGTGAGATCTCAAGATAGGAAAAGATGACCCAAAGTTGTGCTTTTCACACTTGGAAGAATTTATGACAAACTGGAATTATTTTTGCCTCGCACATTCAGGACAGCTAGTCAGTGAATTTCCCTCTGGAGAATATGTCCGCTACTGAATCAGTTTCCTCACTGTTACATGACTCTTTAGGTTTTTCATTTCTTCTGAAGACCATTCTGACCTATTATTTTTCTATACTTTATGTACATATATCTAAACTTTAAAATAAGTTGGCACAGACTTGAAGGAAATATCCTTTTATGCTGCTAAGATATACACATGTATACAGAGAAATACATAACACAGAGAAAAAATGTTCAGATTTTAAGATAGGGTTGGTCAATTTTCATAAGATGATACATTTACACCAAGATCAACAAGTCTGTGGTAGAGCATACGCAGGGGCCTGAGTTCCATCCCCAAAACTGCAAAAAATATTAAGAGTCCACCAGCAGCCCTCACTAGTTACTAACCCTCACCCAAAGTACCCAATACATTGATTTCTATTAATATCAGTTATCTGTCTGTTCTTTTCACCTCTTGTAATTTTTCAGTCCTTCAGTGTGTGCTTTAATGTGCTGCCTTCTGGAACTCAAGTTATGGTTGGAATGATTTCTCCAGGCTGTTTGGAACTTCTGCGATTCATTCCTTCTCTCTCTTGAAAGGTTTCCATTGCCTGCAAACCTTGTCATTCTGATGGACACTTGAGTTGTTTCTACTTTGTGGATTTATGAAGATTTCTGCTATGGTGCCTATGTATTTTGATGGAGATATATAAGGTATAATAGAAAACTATGGTGAATGATTAAATTTTTAAAAATTATTCCAGTGAAAGACACAGTGCCACTGACCTCCCTCAAAACACTTCCTCATGCTTTGAAAGGCAAAAGATTTATACGATCTGAAGAGAAACCAGAGTATACTTCCCCTCACTTCAAACACACTTATCCCATCATTTTGGCTTTTCTATTTTTTAAGTCCATATTTGCTTTTCTGAAGCAGTTCTGGAAGCCCTCTTTCATGAGTATCTTTAGTTGTGCTATTATGGCTGCTTTGATGTCCTGAATTCATTCAAAATATTTACACTTCATGTGTAAAGATGGTCATTTATTTGGGGAACAGCCAGAAGTCACATGGTGCCAGATCCAGTGAATAAGCTGGGTGACAACACCCCGTACTGTTTTCACAGGTGCCTATATGTTGGATGGCACTCAGCGTCAGCCTTGACCAGATATTGGATCACACCCTGTAATGACACTCACAGAAGAGGAATTCTAAAACTGCTTCAAAAAGTGGCAACGATGATGGCATAAGAATATTCAAAGTAAGGAGGAGTATTCTGATAGTGTTTAATGGCAATGTGCCTTTTACTGTAGTACTTGTGCGAACACAAACAATATATTTTGATCAGCCCTTGCATACCTAATTAGTGGTGTTGGGGATCAAACCAGGGTCTCTTGCATGCTACCACTGAGCTACAGCTCCAGCCCTGCTATGTGTACTGTAATTTCCCAATAACATCAACTCAAAACAGTGTTATGGAAGATGGCCTGCTCCATTAAATTTCTGACATAACTCCCATAAAACGTGAGACTTCTCTGTAATTCTTCTGTTGGTTTTAGCCACATCTGTACAATGAGAAAACACATGTGCATGTTGGACAGTCCAGGGGAAAACTCTTAGGCCAACTTTTTCCCAGTAATCCTGCTTCTGGAGAAGTATTCTGATATAAATATTCGGAAGTCAGAAAAATTTCAGCACCGCACAATAACTTTAATTTTTCTCATATTTAACTCTATTCACAAGTAAATGGTGTGATATTTTATTCATGTTTTGGTTTGAATGTTCCTGTTGAAATTTTAGCTCTGTTTATTTATTTATTTACTTTTTAATTTTTAAAAGTAAAAGAATAAAAGCATATTAACAAATAGACAGCCACTTGCAAAGTAGCACCAGAATAGTACAATCAAAACTGAACTACAGATCCGGGGAAGATGGCGACCAGGTGAGCAGCAAGGGAGCGAGCCTCCTTGATAAACACCACCAGCTCGAGACAGACTTGGCGAGCGTGAATGCCGGGACCTCGGCTGGGAAGTTTAAACTGGGCGTATTTCTCTGAGATGCTGGGGGAGATGTGGTAGGGCGGACCAGGCTGCCGGGGTGAGACGTGGGAAAGTCCCAGACGCTGGGAGCCAGGGACGATCCCCGCGGGGAAGAAGCTGGGATAAGTCCAAGCGCAGTGGGAGCGCGGCCGCCTCGGGCCCTCCCGCCTCCCGAGCCGGTGCAGCCCCCCGGCGGCTCCCGACAGAGATCGGCTTGCTAGCGGCGGAGACGCCCGGCAATCCCACGTTTCCCGCGTGTCGGGCGAGCCGCGTGGAGGGCCACAAACGCCGCCGGAAGCGGAGAGAAGGATTTGCTGGGCCCTAGCGCCCTGAGAGCGCGGACGCCTCGATCCCTCCCGTCTCCCGAGCCGGCGCAGCCCCCCGGCGACTCCCGACAGGGATCGGCTTGCTAGCGGCGGAGACGCCCGGCAATCCCACGTTTCGCGCGTGTCGGGCGAGC
>PVLD010035602.1:0-11642 GCA_004027595.1 Dinomys branickii | reverse complement strand
GCACAGCGCCTGCCTGGCAAGCCTGAGGTCCTGAGTTCAATTCCTGGTACCAAAAAAACAAATCTTTTCATAATTCCCAGTGTCCTGTAAATTGGCGGAATGTCTCTTATCCTAAAACAAACAAACAAAATGATACAGAATCAAGGAAGTTTGGATACAAAACACCCAGTCCCATTGCTCTTTTTTTTTTTCTTTTTTTTGTCTTTTTGAGGCAGGGTCTCGCTATGAAGTTCAGGCTGGCCTTGAGCGCACTTTGTAGCCCAGGCTGGTCTCAAACTGGCAAAGATCCTCCTGCCTCAGCCTCCTGAGTGCTGAGATTACAGGTGTGCACCACCACACCCGGCCTCCCATTTCTCTTTGAGTCCTACTAATTCAAAAAATAGACCTGGAAAAGCAGGACTTTCTTGTATCTTAAGATTTATCCCCCCCCCCAAAAAAAGGTTTATCCTCACTTTCCTCTAAGAGCAGAGCACCAGATAGAAAGGAGATAAAGGTGCCAATTAAGTGAACACTATTTATATAAACAAATACAAAAGTCTTGGCTTTTCTAGTCTGCTCAGTAACTTCAGGGCCATAGAAATAAAACAACCCTGACACACAAACATACATACCAAAAATGAGGTAAGTCAAAAAGCACCAACGAAATTACTTAGAAATTACATCCTTCATTCTAGCAAGTACATTTTTTGTGGTTCTGGAGATTGAACCAAGGCCTCACACCATGCATCCCACCCTCAGTTACCTCATGGGTGTGTGTGTGTGTGTATGTGTATTTTTTTTTGGTCTTTTTTTTTTGCGGTACTGGGGATCAAACTCAGGACCCTGCGCTTGCTAGGCAAGTGCTTATTCCACTGAGCTATATCCCCAGCCTCCTTTTTTGGTCTTTTTGTCTTTCTATCTTTTTGAGACAGGGTCTTGCTATGCAGTTCAGGCTGGCCTTGAGCTCATTTTGATGCCCAGGCTGGTCTGGAATTCACAACGATCCTCCTGTCTCAGCCTCCCAAGTGCTGGGATTACCGGCATTTGCCACCACGCCCGGCTCTCATGGGTATATTTTTAAAGGGAGCAATGCACCCTGCAGAAGAGATCAGGAAGGTAACAGAGTGAAGTGGTTAGATTCAGGAAGTGCATGGGAGGAGAAAGAATCCTACATCCTACTGCATGTTTACTTTGACTCCCTTCTGTTTTGTGCATTATGCTGCCCCCATTTTTCACAATTTAGCCAATGTCTCTCTAGTCATCAGTTCTCAGAGGCCCAGCACTGAGAGTTGTTTTGAGGGAAAAAAGGTAAAATAAGAGTGATTTGTAATTTCTCTCAGGACAAGCGAGATTGGTGCCTGATTTAACTGGTCTGTGACTGCCCCTGAAAAACAGTACTCTACACAAATGTCCCAAGCGAAGGAGCTGGTGCCAGACAATCTGCACCTATGATCTGAAAGACATTTGCATGCCATGGTTGCCCACCCCCAGGGAGGAGGAGGGGAGGAACATATTACCTGCAAATGTGCTGGGCTCCAGCCAGCAAGTCCACGGAGCCAGGCTCATCTGTCACATGCGGCTGAAAGTAGGAAGACAAGCAAGGATGCTAGTGAAGCTCCAAACACGGCTCAAGGCCCGAAGAAAAGCCAGGCGTGGTGGTCCCCACCTGTAATCCCAGCACTCGGGAGGCTGAGGCAGGAGCACTGGAAATTCAAACCAAGTGTGGGCAATTTAGTGATCTGGTGAGACTGTCTCAAAATATAAAAAGAGCTGGGATGTAGCTCAGTGCAAAGGCCCCGGATCCAATCGCAACTGCAAACAAACAAACAAAAATAACAGAAACTATATTAGCTTCCTTAGGCAGAAAACTTAAGGACCTATATAAAATAACAAAGTGGAGCTTAGACCTAACCCTTTCTGATGTAGGATAGAATGATAAAATTGAGCTCCAGGTGTGTTGGTGCATGTGTGTGATCTCAGTACTCAGGAAGCTGAGGCAGGAAGATCACCATGAGTTCGGGACAGCCTGAGCTACATAGAGAGACCCTGTGTGCTGTTCAGGCTGGCCTTGAGCTCACTTTGTAGCCCAGGCTGGTCTCAAACTCGCAACTATCCTCTGGCCTCAGCCTCCCAAGTGCTGGGAGTACAGACGTGCGCCACCACGCCTGGCTCAAAATCTAGGAATTGGGAAAGTTTGGTCTCTCAACAACTTCCTCAATTAACTGGAACATAGGGGAAAAGATAGGCAGACAGCAGTGGTATTTGCCTAGCACCCTGATAGCAAATTGTCCTCTGTGATGGCAACAAATATTCCCAGCCAAAAAATTATTACAGGCTAGGTGTGGTTGTACACACCTGTAATTCCAGCACTTGGGAGGCTGAGGCAGGAAGTTCCTTGCTGAGTTCAAGACCAGCCTGGGTTACAAAGTGAGCTCAAGACCAGCCTGAACTGCATAGAGAGACCCTGTCTCAAAAAGACAAAAAAAAAAAAAAAAAAATTACAGAGAAAAACCCTGTAACTTTTTTCTTTAACGGACTTTTCCTTTCCCACACCATGAAGAAATAAATACAGGAACCAAAATATCTAGAACCACTGGGCCAGCAAATCAGCACAATGTACAAAAAAGGCTAGACTTTTAAACACGGATTCCCAGTGAAGGAACTGAGGCCAGCTCACTGGACAGCATCTAATGTAGTATAAAACGTGGGCAAGGACAGGGATGATAATGCTGCAAAACACAGATCACTCAGCTAGCCCCGCCCCTCACCTCCTGAAGCCCCGGGGAGAGGCCAGGGCCTTCCGCAAGTTAGCTAAGTGCTCTACCACTGAGTCTTGTCCTCTCTCATTGTTTTTTGACTTAAAAAGGACTGGTTCTACAGAGATAAATTTATTTGCACAAAGTCATGGCCGAGGAGTCGGTATCATAACTGGCGCATGAATCTAGACTTTTCTTCTTTTTTTTGAGACAGGGTCTCACTCTGTATGTCAGGCTGGCCGTGAACTTACTATATAACCCAGGATAGCCTTGAATTCACGGCTATCCTCCTGCCTCATCCTCCCCAGTGCTGGGATTTACAGGTGTGCGCCACCACACCCGACCTAGACTTTCCTGACTCTCAATCTACCCTTTCATTTTTCATATAACATTAAGAACCCTCCTTGGGTGTGGCGGTGCATGCTCCAACCCCAGCTCTCAGGAGGATGAGGCAAGCACAAGGCCAGTTTGGGCTCCACAGCCAGTGTAAAGCCAGCCTGGTCTATGTAGAAAAGATCTTGTCTCAAAAAAGGGAGGGTGAGAGTGGAGGTTTAGCTTAGTGGCACAGCTCCTGCCTGGCAAGCATGAGGTCGTGAGTTCGATTCCTGGTACCCATTAAAAAAAAAAAAGGCAGCCAGGCCTGATGGTGCATACCTGTAATCCCAGCACTTGGGAGGCTGAGGTAGGAGGATCATTGCAAGTTTGAGACCAGCCTGGGCTACAAAGTGAGCTCAAGACCAGCCTGAACTGCACAGGGAGACCCTGTCTCAAAAAGACAAAAAGACACACACATTCCTGTAACATTTTGTAGTTGTGTGTGTGTGCGTGTGTGTGTGTGCGCGCGCGCGTGTTTGAGAGGGTCCCATTATACAGTTCAGACTGGCCTTGCACTCAGAGCAATCCTCTTGCCCCGGCCTTCCAAGTGCTGAAATTACAGGTGTGCAGCACCACACCAACTCAGGTTTTAACTCTAATAATTTCACCTTTTTTTTTTTTAACAGACCTGAAGATCAACCCCAGGGCTTCCTGCATAGCAGTAGGACATCCTACCCTGAGCTGCAACCCAGCTCCCGCCTCCACTCTTGCTCCCAGAATGTGACCTCCTGCAAGCACCACTTTTATTAACGTTTTAATCTAACATCTAAACATAACATGCTCAAAAAAATAACATGCTCAAGAAAGAATGTGATTTTCGCCTCTATTCAAGTATTTCACAATCCATGGGAAATTCAACTTCAAATGAATACTTAAAGAAATACTGCCACCCTCCGGGTACAAAAGGTCATGCCTACTTTAGGAAACACCAGAAACAAAACACCATATAGTATTCACAATAGCAGCTAAGTTTGTAGTTCAAGAGCTGAGTGTGGTGGCATATGCCTATAGTGCCAGCACTCAGGAGGCTGAGGCAGGAATATCATCACAAGTTCAATGACAGTCTTGGCTACATAGTGAGTTCAAGGCCAGCCTGAACTACATATTGAAAACCTATCTCCAAAAACATTGTTTTTAAATATTTAAACTGGTGTACATATCCACTGGAGGCACTAAGGCAGAGGGATCCCTAGAGTCTTGGAGTCTAAAGCATGGGCAATATATTGAGAGCCTGTCTCTCTAAAAAAAAATGCCAGGTGTGGGGCGTGTGCCTGTAATCCTAGCACTCAGAAGGCTGAGGCAGGAGGATCGTTGCAAGCTCAAGGGGAAAAAAAGACAGAAATAAATAAGTAAAGTAAAACTAAAAGGCCTGGGAATATAGCTCAGTGCAAAGACCCTGGGTTCAGTCTCTAGTACCATCAAACAATAGTTCAGCCTGTTTTATTGTTTGTTCGTTTTTGGTCTTTTTGAGACAGGGTCTCACTATGTAGTTCAGGCTGGCCTTGAACACACTACATGAATTAGATGGGCCTTAAAGGTGCAGCGATCCTCCTGCCTCAGCCTCCTGAGTGCTGGGATTATAGGCGTATGTCACCACAGCCAACTTGTCTTGGTTAATCTCAACTGTCACCCTGATGGGTTTGTGAGACCCTTAGGAGTTTGGTAAAGCACAGCTCCGGGTATGTGTGGGTAGGTACAGGGGCAAGACCTTACTATAGCTTGGTGCACAGCCCCTTCCTCGCAGGCCTATTTCCATGCTGTCTCCTGGATGCCATGAGGTGGTGGGCAGCTGTCCTCTGTCACACCATTCACCACACTGACCAGGGACGGGGACCTCTGACACCGTGTCCTCTAGGCTGCAGGGGTGAGGGATTTTGTCTCAGTAATAGGAAGCTAATTCATGCAAGCTTCATTCATAACGTTGTTCTTTTATTTTAAGGGGAAATGAACAGAAACACAATAATAAAAACAAAATAACACAAAACATAACTTTTAAAAAGTGAAATAACACTGACATGCCATTTTGCCTCTGTTAAGAGGGCAAACATTTAAAAAAATGCAATAACCAACTGAGGTGAGGGAGAAAAAAAGGGGTACATTGTTGGTGATGCTGTTAAGATGGAACAGCCACAATGGAAGGCAATCTGACAATGCCAAAATTACAAACGTATACACTCTGACCCACCGATTAGATTTTTTTTTCTTTTTTTTTTTTTTTGGTATCAGGGATTGAACTCTAAGCCTTACACTTGCCGGACAGGAGCTTATGCCACAGAGCTATATCCTCAGCCCTGGGGGAGGGTTTTTGTTTGTTTTGTTTTGTTGGCTTTTTTCAAGACAGGGTCTCACTATGTAGTCCAGACTGGCCTTGAACTCACTGTGTAGCCTAGGCTGACTTTGAACTCACAGTGATCCTCCTGCCTCAGCCTTCCGAAAGCTCGGGTTATATCCTACAGTTTTATACAGATTTGAGTATCTCTCACCTTAATTCGCAAAATTCAAAATGGTTCCATCTTTAAATATTTGGAGTGTCAACACAACATACAAGTAGAAAATTCCACACATCACCTACTATGACGGTGTAGCCAAAATCCAGCACACTAGAAATATTGCATGAAGTTATCATCAGGTTATGTGTAAAAGGTGTACGTGAAATATAAATAAATTTGTATTTGGACTTGGGTCCCAGCCTTAAAATACCTCATTATGTGCCAGGGATGGTGGTGAATGCTTCTAATCTCAGCATCCTGGGAGGCTGAGGCAGCAGAAGGGCAAATTCTACTTTAGCCTAAGAAATTCAGCAACTGAATGAGACCCTGTCTCAAAATGTAAAAAGGACAGGGGATGTACCTCACCGTGAAGGCCCTGAGTCCAATACCCAGTGCTACCGCTACTACCACCAAAAAGAATCCATTATATATATAAATATGCAAAACATTAAAAAGCCAAAATCTGAAACACTCATGTCTGAAGTGTGTTCAGATCAGATATAGTCAACCTGTATTTGAATACAAACTTATTCACAGCCATACTGTCTGCAATGCAGTATAGCTGGGCTATCCATAAAATACACTGCCCAAATTGGGATAGAGCACTTGCAAGAGAAAGACAACACTATTCATATTTAAGCTACAAGGATCGGCATACCTGTCCCAGGTAAACCACAAATACAGTCACGGTTAAGAAAAGGTGGAAATCACCACAAACATTCACTAGTAAATACTACTAGCACATCCAGACAATAGAATACTAAGCCATAAAAAGAAAAACATTATTTAATGGTCTAAAAAAATAAATAAAATCTCCAAAACATATAGTAATTGGGAAAAAAGTATAGTAAAAAATCTTTTTTCTTTTTTTTTTTTTTTTTGTCTTTTTGAGACAAGTTCTCACTATGCAGTTCAGGCTGGCTTTGAGCTCACTTTGTAGCCCAGGCTGGTCTCAAACTCACAACGATCCTCCTGCCTCAGCCTCCAGAGTGCTGAGATTATAGGCTTGCACCACCTCGCCCGGCTAAAGCATAGTAAAATTTTAAAGGCAAAACACCAAACTCTGTTTAAAACATACTACCTAAATATAAAGGCTTTATATATAAACATCCTAACGTATAAAAGATGGTAAAACTGAATTGATCAGGATATGAATAAAACAGATATGGAATACGGGGTAGGGGACATACACTTGTAGTCCCAGCTTGGGACTTGGGAGCCTGAAGCAGGAAGGTCACTTGAGCCCAGGAGTGCAGGTCAACCTGGGCAATGTGGTGAAACTCTCCCTCAAAGATCAAAAAAGTAACAACAAAATATATCTGGAAGGACACAGTGAAAACCAGTGTTATGGCTTGTGTCTAGGTGACCCCCTCCAAGCCTCACGCATTCACAGGGGCTTCTCAGAGATGGCTGGATCTAGAATGTGGGATGCTGAGATTAAGTGTGTGATCACTTCATCCAAAGCCCCGCTCTGGGTGTGGGTACTGTGGAGGCCTGCCTGAATGTGAGTGGTGCTCGTCCCAAGGCGGGGAGCTGGACAGGGTATAAGAGAAAGAAGGGCTGCGTTATCACTTGCCACATCCATGCTTTGCTGCCGCCTGCCTCCTGCCATGCGCCACTCTGTCTTGAGCCAGCCAACTATGAACGGAAACCTCTATACACCGTGAGCTACAATAAACCTTTCTTCCATTAACTTTGGGTGTTGGGTATTTTGACTCAGCGATGAGGAATATAACTAAAACAACCAGTAACATTACTTGCCTCTGGGACCAGAAATGTAGCCCAGCAGCACAAGAGCCTTGCCAGGAAGTGCAAGCTCCTGAGTTTGATCCCCCCAAGCAAACAAAAGAGAAAACAAAAACATTACTTGGCTCTGGGGAAGGAAACTTGGCAGCTGGAAACTTGAAGGGGAACAACCTCACTAGGTAGTACATGCTGTTCTGTAACTTTTCCATTTGTTTTATGTTATTTATTTATTTTTGTCTTTTTGAGACAGGGTCTCATACAGTTCAGGCTGGTCTCCAACTCACAACAATCCTGCCTCAGCCTCCCCAGTGCTGAGATTACAGGCATGTACCACCACATATGGCTGTTTGTTTGTTATTTTTAAGATAGTTTATTTTTATTTTTTATTTTTTATTTTTTTTAAGATAGTTTAGACTGGACTTGAACTCAGTAATTAGGACAGGCTCACAGCATTCCTCCTGTCTCAGCCTCCAAAGTGCTGGAATTACAGGTGACTGCACCCACACTCAGGTATAACTTTTTCTTTTTTTCTTCTTCTCTTTTTTTTTTTTTAGAGAGAATCTCACTATGTACTTCAGACTGGCCTTGAACTCACTTTATAGCCCAGGTTGGCCTCGAACTAGCAGCTATTTTCCTGACTCAGCCTCCCAGGTGCTGGGATTATAGCACTTTTTAAAGTTTTAACCAGCCAAGAAAAAAAAAAAAAGCCAGTAGACATGGTAGCACACACCTGTAATCCCAGCACTCAGGAGGCTGAGGCAGGAGGATCGTTGCGAGTTCAAGACCAGCCTGGGCTACAAAGTGAGCTCAAGCCCAGCCTGAACTGCATAGCGAGACCCTGTCTCAAAAAGACAAAAAAAAAAAAAAAAAAAAAAAAAAAAAAAGGATGGCACTGTTGAAACTGAGGCAGAATTGGCCCAAAGGTCAAAGTGCTGCTGGGCTTGGTTCTCTGTACACCTGTTCTACCGACAGATTTTCTTCACTGCCCTATCAGTTCCTATTAGTGGAAAAGTGCAGGGAAAGAAGAACTCATTACTGGTTATAATTAAAGTTAATTAAAAGAACCAGAAATAGGAAATAAAGGAAGCAAACAACTCCTGGGTAATATTTAGAAACTCCCCAGCATATGATTTTTTTTCTCTTGAACAGATCAAAAAGCTTCAGAGAAATAATAATATGCCAATAAAAGGGGTATAAAAAAAAGGTATTCTCCTGTTACATACTCAAGAACTAATGCTGGACTGAGTTTACCCTAGAGGTTAAGACCTATAATTCTGGGGAAAAAAATAGGGGTGATCGGGATATAGGTCAGTGGCACAAGTGCCTGCCTGGCAAGCCCAAGGTCCTGAGTTCAATCTCTGCTACCAAAAAAAAGACCTACAATTCTGCTTCTTGGGCAAAGCCATGAGGCAGCAAGTTTGAGTCCCCGAATTAAAGAAGATCCAACTGATTGAACAGACAGGGCATACAGGGAACGGCTACAGAATGGGACAAACAGAAGCAGAAAAGGTCACTCATTTCATCTGGGGTCAAACCAGACAGACCTCTCCAGCCCTAAACACTGCAAAGGAGAAGCACAGAACACAGGAGCGTGGTTTTAATATTCTTTTCTCTCTCTCTCTCTCTCTTTTTTCTGGTCTTTTTGAGACAGGGTCTCGCTCTGCAGTTCAGGCTGGCCTTGAACTTGCTACAATCCTCCTGTCTCAGCCTCCTGAGTGCTGTGATTTACAAGCCACTCTGGCTTCTCGTGGTTACTACTGATGGTCATTTTCATGCAAAAATAAAAATAGATTTTATTTGGTGATACAGCCAGAGCTGCCTCAAGAGACAGTCCCTAGTGCTGTGTCATGGTGCTTCTACATAAAGTGCATCTGGTAGGGATGAGGTCGCTCCTCCCGGGATATTTCGATTCAGCTGTTAGAGGGGCTGGGAGCAGCTGCATGGAGAAACCCTGGCCGTCTTGGGTATAATTTCTGCCTGTGGTACTCTTGTGCTGGGTTACCTTATGCAAGTAAACCCTAATTTGTGAGCCTTGGCATTCGTATCTCCAAAATAAGGCTAATACTAACTGCTTTGCAGGTCTCCCGACAAGGAGAGAGAAACTAAGCAGTTAGCACAGCACAGGCACACTGTATGAGCTATTTCCATTAGGAATTCCTACTGAATATAGCTGCTTTTAGACCCTGTGGAGCCACAAGGTAAAAGTTTTCTTAGTTTCAAAAAAAAATTCCTGTGTTGTTAGTTGTCAAAATTCTTGTTCGTCACCTCTTCTCTGCTGGCGAGGAAGACCAGGGCAAGCAACTGGCACAGCCGAAAGTTTGGAAGCACTTAATGGTTTATAAAACGTTTTCGTGCCAGGTGTGGCAGCGCAAGCCCGTAAATCCCAGCACTCTGGAGGCTGAGGCAGGAGGATCGTTGGGAGTTCGAGGCCAGCCTGGGCTACAAAGTGAGCTCACGGCCAGCCTGAATTGCACAGCGAGACCCTGTCTGGTAAAAGAAAAAAAAAAAAAAAAAGTCTTATGAAGTAACCAAATAAAGGTAGAGACATAAACCTGGAACCCAGGAATCCGACTCGCCGCAGGGTGGCCTTGCCGCCGACGCAAGCGTCACTAAGGTGCTGGGCAGCAGTCTCCGGGTCAGGTATTCTGCGGGCACCCGACCCCACTCACCACCAGCCCCGCGCGTCCATGGCTAGGATGCTTTCGGTCTGCGGCCGCGCGACGCACAGAGTTACTCAAGGGCCACGCAGAGGCTCGTGAGCAAAACTCACGCTCGGGCCGGGTCCACGCAGCGCTCTCCGCCCACAGAACTCCGCCGCGCCCACCCCCCACCCCGCCCCGCAGCGGAGGAATCCGCGACGCCCCCGACGCACGCCCCACCGCATTGCTCTCATTGGGCCTCCTCGCCCTTTCCCGCCCCGGTGATTGGACCAGGAACCTGTCCATCCTGGCCCTCCGGGCACCGCCCCGCTGTCAACCCCAGAGACCCCAACCCAATTCCCCTGGATCCGGAGCGCCGCGAGCGCAGTCCCCGCCCGAGGGGAATGGACGCACCTGCGCCGCGGGGGCTGGCACCTCCTCCCGCGGAGCCCCACCCCCGGCTCCCCCGCACTCCCCAGCTCCCTGCCTCTCTCGCTCCCGGCAGCCGGCGCTCAGACGTGCTGTGCGCCCCGGGCTCGCGCTCCATGAGGGCTCTGCAGCGCGCGCTGAGCCGGGCCGGCGCTCCTTGCCGGCGAGCGGCCTGGGGCCCCCCGAGCCGGGGCCCGCTCCTTGGCGTCGGCGTCCGGCACCACCTCAGTGAGGCCGCGGCTCAGGGCAGGGAGACGCCGCTCATCCACCAGCCGCAGCGCCAGGATCAGTAAGGCTCGCGGGACGCGTGCTCCCGCTCCCTCCATGGTTCCCCTGTGGTTCCCCGGGGGGCGCGTCTTCGCTCCGCTGCCCTGGTTCGCCGGCCCGCGATGCCTTTCCCCTTAGATGTGGGGTTTGGGTGCGCCGCGCGCGGGCGCTCGGGCAGGCGGTGTCCGAGGTGGCGCCTGTCCGAGGTGCGCGCTCGTGGGAGGCCGGCGCAGGGCCGTGCGCGCCGAGCATCCCGACCCTTCCTCCGCCCGGCCCCGGCGCGCGGTGCAGGGGATGTGTGGGTGCGCGGCAGCCTCCGCCCGCCCGGGTCCCCGGCTGCGTGGGTCTGCGCCGTGTCTGCTCCCGCGTGTCCTCAGCGGCTGCGGGATGGTGCGCCTGTGTGTTGAGTTCGCGCGCCTCGCAGGGTTCCCTGATCTGTAGAATAAGGATGATTTTCCTAATTTTGGCTTTGAATGAAAATGTTTATAACGGCGGGCGGTGGGGTATTTTTAATACGCACATTTCCCAGCCACAGCCAGTCGAAGCTGTTTTGTGTGCTGCTCAGGCCCCGTGAAGCTAAACTTTCTCCTGCCCCGCCGCCCAGGAGTACTTGCTGGCTGAGCCCCCCACGCCCCGCTTTCCCAGACAAGATAGTTCTAGCAAGAAACTTGTCCTCCGCGGAGAGCCTGCTAGACGCTGGCAGAGAGCCCGGTCACTATTGTAGCATGAGAAGGATAGTGTTCCTTTTTTTGTTTTTGTTTTTTGCTTTTGTTTTTTTTTTTTTTGGTACCGGGAATCAAACTCAGGACCTTGTGCTTGCCAGGCAGGCGCTTGAGCTATATCCCCAGCTCTAGTAGCAAGAACAGGAAACGGGCCACCCTTCTTGTCACTGACATCTACCCGATGACACTCAGACACATATGCCCACCCTAATTAAAGTGGCCGGGCTGCCCTAGCAGAAC